>JASDQU010108715.1:3332-79210 GCA_032191745.1 Picea mariana | reverse complement strand
CAGAGTGCAATTTTCTTGGCAAAGAACCCTGCTTATCATTCAAAGACAAAGCACATTGATGTTCAATATCACTTTGTAAGAGACATGATTGAAGAAAAGAAAGTATCATTGATGAAGGTGGACACTTTGAAGAATGTTGCAGATTCATTAACAAAATCTGTGAGCACTGAGAAGTGCTCCTGGTGTAGAGGATCCATGGGCATTGCTGCCCTGGATTGTTGACTATGTAACCCTGTAACCCCCTGTGTGCAAAGAAAACAACAAGTGGGAGAATGTTGGGTGCGCGCAGGGGGGTTAGAGGGGGGGCCGCTAGGCCCCCCCTCGGGGGGTGCAGGGGGGCAGAGCCCCCCGCGTGGGGGTTCAGGGGCAGCGCCCCCGAAATTTTTTTTCGGGACGACATATTTCCGGGACCACATGATATTAGGTGGTTTTTCGGCACATGGTTTTTTTCCGATGGTTTTCTATTTCCGGTTAAGGAATTAGGGTTTTGGACTAATCCATGTCATTGGGTTAGGGTTTTGGATGTCGTTGGCTCCTATATGTATATTGTATTATAAACAATGTAACACAATGTATGAATATAATATATGCTGGTTTTCCCGGTTTGGGTTTCCAGGTGAAAAATCTCTGTGTAATATTTGTATTTGCCATTGTATATTTTCTATTCTTTTCTGAATATCAGTTTACAGTAGATATTGTACAAGGTTAGAATTTACACAAATAAACTTCAAGAAACTTGTGGATAAATTCCTTGAATTTTGCAACCATTATCTAAGAAAATACTATGAGGTAATTTTTTAAGTTGAAAGGCATCATAGTGTATGCAAACGACCCCCATTCTGTCGCAAAGGTAGTTTTGTCTTGATCCTCCTTTATGATACGAATCTGATGATACCCTAAAATGTCATCGGTAAATGAGTAGGATTCTTGGTCGCCAACATTTTCCAACACCTCATATGTGAATGGTGTAGGGAAAGGGTCATGGATGCAACCTGCATTGAGACTTCTCATATGTACACAGATTTGAATATCATCGGTATTCTTAGGTTGCACAACCATAGGACTAATATATTCAAACTCCTTCACATGGACAATGATTCAAGCATCCAACATCCAATCTAATTCTCTTCACACCTTTTTCTCGTATTTTGGATTTAATCGATAAGTCCTTCTCTTGACCAGTTTGGCGTCTGGTTGAGTTGAATTTTCATGGCCCCCAATGATCCTGCAATTCCTTTCATTTTGGAAAATCTCTGAGGAAAGAAGTCCTCATATTTCTTGAGTAAGTCTACCACTTGAGTGACAATATTCTTATCCCAGTAGTCTTCGATGATGGCCATTTTGGGTGCTTCCTTGGTGTAAATATTATGTTTCTTTGTCTTAATCAAACCATTGTAGTTTGACAATGTCACCTCCATCACTTTACCTTCCATTCTGTGCTCTCCTTTGGATTATTTGATCTAGATGTCGGGTGGTCATCGTCATCAACATTATTAACATTGATCTTCCAACAATGGACTGCCTCTTTTAGTTTTTCCACAGGTTGATGATACGAGAAGAAAACCTTTGGTGTGGTGTCCTTGGGCTGACGATGAAATATAAATTCCTTAATCCATAGGAGTGCTTCTCTTTGATCTGGAGCTTCTATTGTGAATATAAATGTTACGCAAAATGGAATCTCATATGGGTCCAATCTATTGTTTGTCTCCTGAGTTCCTCTTGAATATACCAACTTTTAGGGACCATATCCATAGTCTAGATGAATCGATGGACCCGTTGGGTTGGAGGAATATTCTTCGAATTCCAGTGTCGTTTGCAAAAAGAAATGTGTTCCTGGGGATACTCAGAACCCTTGTACCAGTTGGCCAGTTCAAAATCAACGATGGGCCGGAACTGAATCTTTATCAACTCAACCACCTACGCCCAACTCTAAATATGTGTGCGATGTGTTTCCCACCATTGCACACATATCCCTTGGACCATTGCATTCATGGCCTGGATCCTTTTCTATGTTGGGATGACCTTTTCCATTTGTACAAGGAATTCCTATACCATCCATGTCCCATCAAACCGTGGGGCATTCATATCTTATCCTATCCAACGTATTGCTTTTGTTATCCTCACACATCTACAACATATTGTGGGGCATTCATAACTTGTTTTTCCACCTTTCCATAGCATCTCTAGAATCAGTGTCATAAGACTTGATGCTTCAACAACTTAATTCTCCATCTATGGTGGGATTGACGTAATCCTCCCTATGTCTAGTGATTTTATAGATGTTTTTAATAACATAAATTTGTGCATCCTCATCCACTGGCTCATTGTATATGTTTCCTTCATTCAGATCTAGAGGTGTGATCATGTGCAAGGTGTCTGTATCAAATGACATTTGTCTCTTCTTCAAGTTTAGAACTACATTGTTATCAAATTCCCAATCAATACCAAAGAATGAAGGGTATGGATTAGAGTCATCCATAATCTATATGACCTCAAATTTATCATTTGTCTTCACCCCTTCTATATTTACCTCTACTTGTTCCAGTCGGCCTATAGGATAGATCTTGTATTGATTTTCCAACCACAACTAAATAGGTGACTAGACTAGACTCGGCTTCCCCATCAACTCCCAGAATTTTTTTGGAAAAATTTTCACGTCGAAACCCATATCCAACATGATTCCATCCATGTCATAGCCACCAAGCTCAGTTGTCATCTTGAACTCTCTACTAGTGTGTTTTTTCTTGTTGACCTAGCACACCTCCATTTCTGGTAAGGGAGATGATATAGTCCAATTTGTCAGCTCCTTCCCCATGCAAGTGGCTAACATTTACGTCAAATTTTTTACAACATCAATATCACTGAGAAATCTCAAAAAAAAATGTAATAAATTGATTACATGATCCTCTGTGTCTGTCTCACAACCCAAGTCATGCAATGATTCTTTGTGTGTTGCGTGCTTCAACTCCTCCAACTGATGTACCTGAATTTATATTTACTCGACATGTTGCATCTCTCCATGCCTATGTGCTTCTTCCATCGACCTTTGTGTGGTGTGTTTCATTTCCTCACGTATACGAGATTCCTCCAACGACCATTACATTGTGCACTGCAGCTCCTCATGAGTGCGAGCCTCTTCTAGTGACCTTTGCATCACCTAATGTACTTCTTCATGGATCCAGGACTCCTTTCATGACCTTTGTGTCACTCATTGCACTTCTTCATGAATTCGATCCTCTTCAATTGATCTCAGTGTCACATGCTGCAACTCTTCACGCACTCATTCTTCTTTTATATCCCTCCACGCATCATGCATAAATTGTTTTTTGGGGGTAACGTCAAACTTAGGAGGGGGCTAAATTTCCTTTTTGATCATTCCCTCTGGCTTCTGACCCAAGCTCTTGGCCCACTCGAAGTCCCTTCCTATCTTCGCTCCTTCTCAGGTTACCACCTGGACATCGACTTCTTCATATTTCTTCTTATTTCAATGCATCTTCTTTTCTTCTCACTTCTTCACTGAGTCTAGAAAATATTTTGTGACATATTCAAGACTATAGCAGTACACACAAAGTACATGTGACTTGGTTCAAAACCTTAATGCATGGACAATTTCTCCGCAATTGAAACAAGTGGGGGCCCTACCTCCCCCTCTTCCATATCCTCGACTACGACCATGCCCATATTTGCCTCTAGGACCTCCTTGGAATCTGCCTCTCTCCACAATGCCATGATCACCACCCTTTTGTTCTTTTTGTACCTGGAATGCATTGTGGGTATTGTCTTGCATCAACTAGAGTGACCAACAATTATTGACATCATGTCCTACATATTTACAAATCTCATAGAATAGAGTATGATGTGTCTTTTGAAACTTTTGCAACATTGGTAATCGGGGTGGTACATGGCCACACTATCGGTATATCTCACACCATTCTATCTGGGACCCAGTTGGGAATGGAATCAACGAGCCCGTCGCCACATAATTTGAAACTATAGGGAATTCATCCCTACGATGCCCCTCAGAGTGACATGTGGTACACCATTCGTGGTCACAAATGTTTTTTGTCTTTTCCATATATTGCAACTACATCGTCAGATTGGTCAATTTCAATTGTACCTGTGACAATCATGTCGACATTTTTTCCCTTCCTGGTGTAGATTCTAGGTGCATTGCAATTTCTACTACCTCCACTTGAGTCATCACCTTATGTTGGGTGATATGGACTCATATATGGGGAAGCAACCCCACAATAAACCACTCTCGATGATGTATGTCCTAAATTTGGAAGTCCAGCCTATCCAAAAAAATATTAAACCACTGGTCATAATCCCACACAATTTCTCCTTGTTGTTATTGAATCTCCTTGATCTCAGTAATACATTGAGATTCAGACTTGGGATTTTGAAATTCCTTTATTAAATCCTTCTTGATCTCTATCAAAGACCTCGTCTATCCTACTAGCATGATGGACTTGTACTTCATGTACCATGTCAAGGCTCTATCTCTTAACGTGGTTTCCAGCTGCACAATATTTGTTGCTTCATTTGTGATCCTCTTCATAGACCATATTTCTTTGCACATGAACCAATGTTTTATATGTCATATTTACTTGTTCCATGGAACACGAGTAGCCTTAGGGTGTTATCCTGAGTTTCCATTATCACTCTCAAACCAACTCCTCCGATTTGACTCTTGGTTTCCGAACTCCTCCATACTGATACTCTTATTGGTGTAGTATCATTGAAATTTATTTACTCTTCACTCATATTTTCTCTTCTATCTTCTTCTACTCTTTATCCTACTCCAATAGCCTCACTATATGTTGTTGTTTCTTATTGATTAAAAATGCACAAGGGAGGTGGTTCAAAGGGGGTGATAAGTCCATCTCCTTCTAACATTTCTTATGAGGGGACCGAGATATTTTCCTACTTGTAACCGTGCAAGACCATCTACAATCACCAATTATTTTCCCCCACCACTAGGGTATCCTTCGTCTTCCTTCCTTTCTCTTGCACCTCCACTCTACACCTCATATTACTTCAAGGTTGTGACACTCTGCAACAACCAAGGGGTTCGGACTTCATCACCTGGTCCCCTAGGACCACTACTAGTATCCCCACTAGACACCCTACTTTCAACACCACACCTCTTCGCAGGCCTATCTTCTCCTATGCTCCACTCTGGAATAACACACTCTTCTGCACTTCCTCCTAGTGCAGTCTCTTTTCTCTTCATCCCAGGTATGGCCCTTCATCATGTGCCCCTTGCTATATTATTTCCACCTCTTTTATCTGCCTTCCTTCTTATCTCAACTCTTCTTGCATCTCTCTCGACTCTCTCTCTCCTCTTCTCTTCTAGTTCCATCCCATTCCTCACCTTATTCTAGCAACTTCTAGATCCTCCTCAATGGATCCATATCCTCTCTTATTTCCCCTCATCTTTTCACCCCCCAAATGTTAGGGGAGTCTACTCAGCCATCCTACTGGGCTCCATGTGCATCAACCCTTTCTCCACAAACATCATCTTGATCCATAATGGAATTTCTTCCAACATTCATTTTCTCATACCTTCTGCAAAAACAAATTCATCCTCATTGAAATAATCGACGTACTCCACAACAAAACCAATGATATATCCCTCCTTTAATCAATCAAACCAGAATGTAATGCCTTGAGTCCACTTATTATCCAACATCTTCAACCTATCAAGTGTGGCTTGATCCCAAACCACCGGGTCCAGAGGCCACAAAGAAAAATTGGTAGTAGTTTGCCTTTTCATCCATTCATACAAAAAACAAGGAAATTCAATAAAGAACACCTCATGCATATTAGTATAAAGATACTTATCTTTCCATCTCTTCACATTCACACTCATACCCTAAGTTTCTCGCAGGGAAAAATCATGCTCCTTTGTAGTTAGCCAGTCATGAATTTCCTCTCGAGATGGATACCACCTCATCTCTTGCCTTCATCCTCCAATACAAGACTTCAGGTCCCAAAAATAGAACCATTTGTTGGGTCATTTCACTCTTGGGCGTGTCCTCCTTAACATTGGGGAGTTTATACCCATGCTTTGTCCATATTTGACCAACAAAAACCCCAAAGCATTAACATATCAATCTTCAGCCAAGGCCAAATAAAGTCTCACCTAAGACGCAATGAGGATCATAGAGACCATCTGGTCTTGTGGCAGGGATGAAGGACTAAATATACAAGGATCCAACCAGAGTGACATCCATACACTCCATTAACGACAACTTACTATTATCAATATGTAAAACAATACACACACATATATCTAACTAATACATAAGTGACACATGATAGATCATAACTATTGCAGCTTTATTACACCTTCCATTCCATTAACATAGGAATACAGTAAGAAAAATATACTTGACAACAACAGAGTCTCATGTCCTTTTTATATAATTCCCTGAAATTAAAACATATTGCACCATGCACATCCTTTTACACCTCATACATATGACATACTCATACTTATATTCAAGAGCATTGAAACATTACAATACTACAAAGGCTCAGAGTGAACTTGACACATAACAAACAACAACTTAGTCAATCCTCTAAGCAAGTGTGTAACTCCATTTCCAATGTCATTGCTTCCTTTTATAGTTTTCTCTACTCGAGAGCTTTGTCTCTTTCATTTCTACTACACTTGTTCTACTGGCTAAAAATCTTCCATGCTTCTGATTCCTTCTTGCATTCCACATATCCTTTTTGGAATTGGGGTGATATTAACTACCTTGTCAGCTCATCTTTTTTCAACTCCACGTTCCCTCATGTTGTTGGCAATAATCGTTCAAGAATATTTCCCAATGATTCCTTTCTTGATTTCGACGTGAGTCTTCTTGATTTTTGGTGTGCATCGAAATTTGGATCGACTCACATTTAATAGACCTTGGACTTGGTGTGCAATATCAAAACTTGGTCCGATGCTAATCTGAAAATAGGGGGAAGACTTGTTTTTCTATGCAAGCACCCTCTACTCCATTAAAAAAACTTCAGGACCTTGCTCAATGTCTTAGTTGTGCAAGAGGTTTTATGTGTCAAGTTTATGCTTCTTTAGGTGTTTATGTGTGAGGTTTTTGAAAGGTTAAATGTGTTGTTTAAAGAATACAAAAGAAAAATAACTTGCAACAACATATAACCAACAATACTCACAACAAAAATAACATGATAAAGGAGTTCACCCCCAACTGGGCTACATCTCCTTGAGCCTCCATCAATGGACTAGGATATTTGGGATTAGTTTGTCAAGGATTATTTTACAAGCTGTTGCTCAACTCCAATGGATTTACTTACTGTACCATTGGGTTCAGAATACATAAAAACCCCAAAAATGACTAATAGAACTCTGAAAACAGACCATGGCCTTGAGCTTCCTTGAGCTTCCTTGTGGAAAAAACACCTATAAAAGCCCTCAAATGCCTCTAAAACCTGTCCCAATGTGTTCAAAGCATAACAATTAGTCAAAAATGACTATTCAGTCACAAAAAATAGACTTGGGATCATATGAGCATGACCTCCATCAATGGTGGCCCTAAGCTCCCTAGAGCTCCTTGAAACTTAAATGGTGTAAAAACTACAATAGAAGTCTCCAAATTCCTTTGAAAACTATTTCAATGGATTCCGAACATCCAAAAACCCCTAGCTGGGCTTTTTCGGCACCTCATTTGGCCAAAAAATGAAGAAGTTAGGCCTCCTGCCATTTTTCTCCTTCAAGCTTGTTGTCTCTGGTTTGCCAATTCACACCTCCTATGTGAGTAACCTGGCTTTTGGACGTTTCCCATGCCTATACCCAGCACAGGTGCGCATATCCACAAAACATGCCAAATTTTTGTACTGTTAGCGAACTAAGCCTCTGAATCATGGAGGTGTTGGGCGCATGGGGGGCTATGTGGCCACGTCCTAGCGCGAATTATGGCACCGTTTGCAAGATTAACCCTAATCTTGACAAGTGTCAAGCAATTGGAGGAGTATCATTTGTGGTTTTAAAAATCCCATGCAATATATGGCAAAGGGTCGAATGGCATGGTCGTATGGTATAAACGGGGGCTGGGGCTAAGCCCCAGCCCAGACCCCCATGCCAAAACTTAACATATATGACTTTAAATATATATGCAATCACATACATAATAAGAATTACATAGTGGTGCATCGGTTGGGCGGCCCTTGCCAAAAATTTTGCCATATGAGTGGAGGTCCAGGGTTCGACCCCCGTGGACTCCATAAAATTTTAACATACCAACCTTTAACATGGTGCCACGTGGCACCAAACCATTTGCCAAATTAATGCCACATGTCCAAAAATGATTCATCCATGTGTCTGCCACCTCACTGCCAACTCAGCTCCTGCCACATTAGCATCATTCCACATCATCACATGCCACGTCAGTGTACGGTCATGCCACGATAGTTGTACGGCCCTGTCACGTCATCTGTATGGATTGTACGGACTGCACAGTCAGCAAGTTTTTTGCTTGTTTGGCAAATCGAACAAAACGCGATATCTCACTCATCCGATGTATGTTTGACCCTGTTCGAAGTGTGTTAGGTTCATGAGGACGAGGCCTACGCTCCTGTTCATTTTGAAGCAATTTCGAACACTTTGATTTTTGGGCTAAAATTTGACCCCTAGTCCAGATTCTGATCAGGTGCACACTTCTTAGCATTCTCCATGTATTAGCTTAGATGCACTCAAAACTGGAATGGGTGTGCACAAATTCATTTGTTCGCGTATGCGATATTAACCGAACACTTTGGGTGCCAACAATAATAGGCTTCCAAGAATGGCTTAGTTAATAGCCATTTTCTCAATTAAAATTAAAAAACACCCATATAATTTTAATCAAGAAGATGGCTATAAACTAAGCCATTCTTGGAATCCTATTATTCATTGCCTCAAACAAGAAACCTAAAATTTTAATATATTTTGGGTTTGAATATTAGGTTCTTATCTCTCCCCAACCTTATTTTCATTATTTTTAACCTCAATTTTTAACTCTAGCCTTTGTTTTATTTTTAATCCTTAATTCTTTATCTTTTATTGGACCCTTACGGTCTCATTCTCCTTTACCTTATGCCTCTTGTGTATAGCCTTATATTCATTTTTAATTACAATGTTATTTAATTTTCAATTTTATTCTCTTTCGTAACGATTAAAATTTTTCATTTTTATTATTTTAATCACTATCATAAGAATCAAAAATTTATATCCATATCTTAATGGCTAATCAATCAATCCACCTTCAATTATATTTAGTTCCTTTCTTCAACAATCATCCCATTTTTATTTTTTTTTGTAAGTAAGAGATTTTATATATAAAGAGCCTTCAAAATCCAGACCAGAGTTACAGAAGCTTGAAAACAGTCGTGTTGTAGTTACCGAACTGCCCCAAAAAGGGGAAACCAGTTCAGGCAGTCGGCTAAGTCTAGCAATTTTATAGTCTAACAATCTTAGAAAAAAAAAGATAAACTGACTGGGCTACAGCTAAGAAAATTAAACTAGAGAAAATATCAGAACCCCAATAGGGTCAGACACTTGGCAAATAACCTAGCCAAGTGGCTTGGTATGCCTTGCCCCAGGGTTCCTCTTCGACAGGCATCCCTTTCCCTTCCATTTGCATGTTAGCATCCAAGTTGCCCCCTTCCAAGTTGGCATCTAGCAGAGTGTCTCCGAATGGATTGTTCGCATGGATGCCCATGGCTGTCACAACCTCCGTGTCCATGTGCATGGCCTACCGAAAGTCGCCACCTTCTTGTTGTTGCACCTGTTCATTCCTGTCGACGGGCTCTGCATGGGGAAGCTCTGCTACTCCCATGGCTTCTGGAGTGGAGTGGAAGGTCCCCTAGAAGATGGAAAGAATTTGGAGGAGAGTCGAGGTCTTCCCATCCAGTAGTTGCAGTCGGAAATGTAGGTCCTCCAATCCTTGTTAGAGCTCAAAAACCAGCCCATAGAGGATGGCCAGGCTGTCCTATAGCTGCGAGTCTAGGATAGAGTCAGTGAAAGAGTGCGACCTATGTTGGGCATCCCGAAGAAAGGGTGGTGCCTCCAAGGGTGGGCTGGAGGGGAAGACTACCGGTGCAGAAACTGTCACGCTGGCTGGGGAGTTCGAAGGGACTGCGGGAAGTCCTGAGAGTGAGCCCAGCAAGCTGTCGATGAGGACCAGGCCTTCAAGCCGGGAGGTAGGCGGGGTGGAGGTGGCGAGAGGTTCCAGCTTGGGCTGCGAGGAGTGTGAGGAGTGCGTAGAATGGTAAGGGTGCGAAGAAGGCGATCCAGGGGGAGAGTCAGGTACTTGAGGCCGAGGAGGATGCCATGGAGAGCCTCTCCTTGGCCTCCCTCTTTGTCGTGGCATTCTGACCTCGCAGGGAAGGCAAAGCTGAGAGGAGAGTCTTGGATGGATGTAGAGAGCCTGGAGTAGCCCGATGGCGGTGAGCACCAAGGAGGAGGGAAACCAGAGTAATTCATGTTTGGGCGTCTGAGCAAAATGAAGGTCGGGACACATGTGGAGGTTAATGGTGCCTTCAATTAGAGAAGCCATGAAGGAGACAACAATGGGAGTTGGACGCACCAGCGTTAATGGTGCAACAGACGTCGTATAGGCGTTTAAATGCATGGATTAGGCGGTGGAGCTTGGCATGAGCCTGACACATGGCCCCTGCCACATTGGCCTGTGCGCTCCTCGTCATCCCGCCATGTGGCCCACACCAACACCCCATTCGAGGGAACACTCGTCCCATTTCTCTCATCATGTTTATTTACATTTCCTAGCACTATTTTCCCATACTAAAGCTTCATTTGTCCTCGATGATGGGTGGAATGTCCACTTGAAACGTTGGACGTTTCAAAATTATTTACACAGTGTAATTCCAAAAAGTTTGAAAATAATATTTGTAATGGTCATTATGCCATGAGTTAGTGGTCAATTAGTGGAAGAGCATCAATCATATGCATTCATGGTCTACTAAGGTCAACCATACTCAACCATTGTTACTAGCTTATGGGTTAAGGGGTTAGTGGGTTAATAGTGTCAACCATTTAGGACTACATTCAACCATACATACCTATGCAATAATTATTAGGAGAATTGTTGGACAAGGTAAATCATTCAACAAATTTCCAATTTGATTTCACAATTTGAGGAAGAAATTTCCATTTGATTAAATCATCTACAATGAACATGTTTGCACATACATTTTTACAATGTTGTGACCCAATGAAGTTGAGGCAAAATTCTCCGTATCAACGTCCAAACAAAAATGTGTTGCCGAAAATCCTTTTTTGACGTTAAAATTGATTTTATTTATGATTATATACGAGTCTCTCAATTCGACACGCAATATAGTGATGCTAGTGTTGACATAATTCATGACACAATACATGACATACAAACAACCATATTAACATTGATTGGATGCAAGAGAGACAATTTCTAACGAACATTAGGGGGAACTTCAAGGAAGGTATTGTTTGGATGAATTTTTGGTGGAAAATCACTCAAAATGTTGCAATGATGTCTATGTATGGATAAGGTACAAAGTCTGATGCAAACTTGTTTGCACTGGCTAGCATACAATAATTATCTAATAAAGATCTAAAGATAATTGAAGGGGGATTGATCAATTAGCCATTAAGATATGGATATAAAATTTTAACTATTATGATAGTGAATAAAATAATAAAATTAAAAATATTTAACCGTTATGAAAGAGAATAAAATTGAAAATTAATTAACATTATAATTAAAAATGAATATAAGGCTATATGCAAGAGATCTATGGTAAAGAAGCATGAGCTCGTAAGGGTCCAATAAAAGATAAATAATTAAGGATTAATCAGAAAAGAAAGGCTAGGGTTAAAAATTGAGGTTAAAAATAATGAATACAAGGTTGGGGGGAGATAAGAACAGAATATTCAAACCCAAAATATAGAAGAAAAAAAAATAGGTTTCTTGTTTGAGGTGATGAATAATAGGCTTCCAAGAATGGCTTAGTTTATAGCCATTTTCTCGATCGAAATTGAAAAACACCCATATAATTTTAATCGAGAAGATGGCTATAAAATAAGCCATTCTTGTAAGCCTATTATTCATTACCTCGAACAAGAAACCTACATTTTTTATATATTTTGAG
Organism: Picea mariana; assembly: GCA_032191745.1. Lineage (NCBI taxonomy): Eukaryota > Viridiplantae > Streptophyta > Pinopsida > Pinales > Pinaceae > Picea > Picea mariana. The sequence goes on along the minus strand of JASDQU010108715.1, from coordinate 67,054 downwards.
TTTGAATATTCGGTTCTTATCTCCCCCCAAAATTGTTTTTATTATTTTTAACCCTAGCCTTTCTTTTATTTTTAATTCTTAATTCTTTATCTTTTATTGGACCCTTGTGGGTTCATTCTCCTTTACCGTAGGCCTCTTGCATATATTCATTTTTAATTATAATGTTATTTAATTTTCAATTTTATTCTCCTTTCATAACGGTTAAAAAAAATCGTTTTTATTATTTTAATCACTATCATAACATTAAAATTTTCTATTCATATCTTAATGGCTAATTAATCAATCCCCCTTCAATTGTCTTTAGTTCCTTTATTCAATGGTCATCTCATTTATCTCATCCTATTTATTTACATTTCCTAGCACTCTTTTCCTATACTAAAGCTTCAATTGTCCCCAATGATGGGTGGAGTGTCCACTCAAAACGTTGGATGTTTCAAAACTATTTACATAGTTTAATTCTATAAAGCTCAACAACAATATTTGCAATGGTTATTATTCCATGAGTTAGTGGTCAATTAGTGGGTGAGCATCAACCATATGCATCCATGGTCTACTAAGGCCAACCATAGTCAATCATTGTTACTAGCTTATGGGTTAAGGGGTTAATGGATTAATAGTGTCAACCATTTAGGACTACAATCAACCTTGTACACCTATGCAATAACTATTAGGAGAATTCTTGAATAAGGTAAATCATTGAACAAATTTCAAATTTGATTTCACAATTTGAGGAAGAAATTTCCATTTGATTAAATCATCTATAATGAACTTGTTTGCACATACATTTATACAATGTTGTGACGAAATGAAGTTGAGGTGAAATTGTTTGTATCAACGTCCAAACAAAAATGTGTTTTTGTAAATCCCTTTTTGACGTTAAAATTGAATTTATTTATGATTATATACGAGTCTCTAAATTCGACACACAATATAGTGATACTAGTGTTGACATAATTCATGACACAATAAATGACATATAAACAACCATCTTAACGTTGATTGGATGCAAGAGAAACAATTTCGAGTGGCCATTAGGGGGAAGGTATTGTTTGGATGCTTTTTTGGTGGAGAATCACTCAAAATGTTACAATGATGTCTATCTATGGATATGGTACAAATTCCAACTCAAGATTATTTGGACCAGCGAGCAGACAATAACTATCTAATAAATTGTTAGAGAAAGAGAGGATCACATAGCAATAAAATAAAATAGATGCAAAACTAAAACACAAAAGATACACAATAAAACATAGACATCATTATACATGGTTCACCCGATGTGGGTTATGTCCACTAAAGAAATTGTTAGTCCTTCCTTTATTATTATCCAACAAAATGAAGGGATACAACCTACAACACTCATGATGTAACTTCCTCTTCTTTCTCTCATAGTCTCCTCTCTTACAATACAATATTCACTCTCTCTCACAACCGAAATATAATTCCTCATAAAAGAGGGTTGCCTTCTAGGGAAAAAAACCCTAACATAACTTCTATTGTTAGATTTATGACCTTATAACGAACGGTCCAGATTGACTATGAAATTACAATATTTTACAAGGCAATTTTCCAAAAAAAATTCTCTTCAGGAGTGCTTCCCCCAAACGCCTACTAGGGGGGCTCCATAAAGTGTCGTCGCCCCCCCTTGGACCCCCTTAGCTCTATATGTGGGGGGACAAGCCCCCCTCATCAGGAAATGTGGTCCAAACATGACTAAAACAAGACCTCTAAATTAGGAAGATAATCAAGCTCCACAACCAACATAAACTCTCAAGCATGGTAAAATGGGGCATCACCTCTTACATATTATTATACCCCATGTGTGCATATGTGTAATGGTTAGTGGATATCCAAGGAGTTGAGTGTATGTAGGTCAAGTCATTGGAAACCTATTAAAAAATAAACATTATAACTTTGATATATATGGGTATCCGACCTTGCTGCACTTCTAGAAAAATGAGCTTGCTCTAAAGTATGGAAGAAACATCTCAAAAATATCTTACTCTAACTATATAGAGTCTAGTGGTCATTGAGTTAGTCAATGCACTAAAATAGCTTTCAATTTACCCATTGTTCATCACTAGAAGAGTGGACAAGGCCTCATGGATAATATTAATGTCTCCTACCTCTTGATGCTAAAATGATTGATGCTAAGGTGACTTCCGCTCATCTAGAATTCTTATGCATCAATGGTTGCAAGACCAACATACTTAAGGATGCATGTCATTTTCATCTCGATGGGAGTATGATCATGGATATTGGGGAGGAGAATTGTCACCCTCCTTATAACCAAGTAATGAAATATATATCATCCTCTATAAGGGAAAAACAATTTTTCACCCCAACCTCTAAGGCCCACATAACCTAATCCTAACGTTAATAGATTGATTGTCTCATGAATTTGTTATTCACTTTTAGGAATGTGGCCTCCTTATAATAATTTAGGAGGCCAACATCCCTAAAGAGAAAACATGCGACATTCGTAATGGGGCTCTTGAATATCTCTCATTGCCTCTCTTGTGAAGCCACAAGTACCACAACATCAAGTAATTCTTAAGTGGATCCTAGCTGACATAAAATAATGTTAAAATTGTAAATCAATAAATATAATTGACATAGACTGGTGCATCATATTGTAGGGAAAGCATTGGTGCTCCATACAAAATTGCAAAAATGATGGCACATTGAGGCTCCATAATTATTATAACAAAATATGGTGCATCGGTGCTCTCAAAATAAATAGGAGCATTGATGCACTTATCGCAATCTAAATCATTAGTAAGTTGTGTGGATAAAAAATTAAGTATTGCAACATCAAGTAATTCTTAAGGGGAGCCTAGTTGACCTAAAATAATGTTAAAATTTCAAATCAATAAATATAACCAACGTAGACTGGTGCATTATTTTGTAGGGAAATCATTTGTGCTCCATAAAAAATTTCAAAAATAATGGCATATTGATGCTCCATAATTATTATAGCAAAATATGGCACATTGGTGCTCTGAAACTAAATAAGAGAATTGATGCACTTATCTCAATTGAAAGCATCAGTAAGTTGTGTGGATAACAAATTAGGGAACCTTATTTTTGTTGCACTGTCTAATAGTTTGGCCTTATCATGGTCATGGTGCTCCACATATAGAAATGAACACTGCAAATGTGGAGATATGTTTCTACAACAATAATACACCGATAGATCACATGTGCACTAAGATCAAGAAAAGGGAAAACAAGGGTTACACTAGGGCACTTTTCTTTATGCAGAACACTAGCACATTGTATGGGCGATAAATTAGTGCACTATATGTTATGTGGAGCAACTCGTAGTTTGGCCTTCTCATGACCAATTTTATTCACGTATATAAATGCACACCACTTATGTGGACATGGTTTTTGATGGCATTTCCACCTAAGTGTTGTGCTAGTAGATCTCATGTGCACCAACATCGAGAAAAGGAAAAACAAGTTTTTCATCATCAGTATAGTGCATCAAAATACTAGTGGCACGCTAGACCTACAACGTGCTAAATAGGAAAATTGCACATGAGGATGTAATGTACCCCAAATTTCGCTAAAAAAAAAATTGATGGGGAAACTGAAGTCTATTAACAACAAAAAAATTGTTCATGTTACATGAAGGTATTTCCTTATAAATCTTATTCCACTCTTGCGCACATATAAGTTTTTGCTCCACTAGAATATCCATCCTAAAAATCTGAAGGAGAGTTAAAACCAACATATAACTTACTATTATACTCTATTAAACTAATCCATAGTGCGTTGGTGGATTGGCTCATACCTATATTGTTATAATTTATGTTATGATTCTCAAGTATTAAAGCAATACCATTATTTGCATTGTTATAAGCTAGGAGGCATGAATGTCAACGTCCATAGTATGCAAACTAGGGTTACAAACATACCCATGTAATTCCAACACTATACTAGTACAAAAAAACAATATTATAACACAATACATACGATGCAATCATTAGCAACACAGTTAAATCCCTATGCATATGCTAACTTTTTCCACCAAACTAGGATCATACACATACCAAACAGTAATAAAGTGGTTCTTGAATTCGTCATGAGGTGGATGCCAAGTCACACCTAAACCTCGGTAGTTAAGGCCCGTCAAAATTTAAGTAATGGAAGGTCCATTAATGGAGTAATACCTACCCAGTATCATGTGACATGACACTAGAGGAAATCGTTGAATGCAAGTTCTCCACTTCAATCAAAATCACATGGCAGAGATGTGGGGGGGCATACCAGCCACTCTTACCCACGAAAGAGAGACTTGAGGTTCCATTACGCTCCTCGTAGTCGACCCTTTGGTCTCATTTTCACTTTGCCTCTTCACTGTGCTACTCCTTGTGATCGGCTACTATGGTGGTGTTCGGCCTTGGTAAGGAAGGAGGCAACAATGTGTTGGCGGGGTTCTCCATAAGAACCAGTAGCTGATCCGCATGCTCTGAAATTTGTAATGAGGAGTTCTCTAGTGCAATGCATTCTCTGTGGGTTTTTATGTCACCTTTCTTGTGCTAGATTCTTTTTATTTTGGTTTAAGGTTGAAACCACATCCTGTTATGTGACTCTGTAGCCGTTTTCTTTCTAGGTTTTCTTCTAGGGATATAACTCACACTGTAATAACAAGTTTCGCTTACTTGTATTGTTTATTCCTTTAAGTTTTCATTAAATTGGGTTTGAGTTCGAAGAGATAGGGTTACTGTGTTTCTCCTATGTTAAACTATAAGTCCTCATGCTCGTTCCCTTCTAGTTTCTCTCCAGTCAAAATCTTGTGGCCAAAATTCCCTGTGAAACATTTACAATAAAGAACCCTTTAAGTTTTTAATTGTTTTTGGTTTTAAGTTTAAACATGGATCGTTACACCCTGTGGGTCCTTGTCTGGGTAGTTCTAGTAAGAGCAGGACTCTATGCAACATAACCATCAGCCTTGAGACTTTGCAAATATGCAGACATTGGATGAAATTCATCATCCGAATATAGTTATGGTGTTATTCTTGTTATTCCAGGACTTGGCCATAACCCTCGAAACTTGTTGCATTTATAAAATCTGTTACAGTCTTGACAGTTTAATTCCTTGTGTGGTTAATTCATATTCGAACTCTGTTTATTTGTATAGAAAGGTTGAAAACCTTGTTTCACTTTAAAATTAATCAACGTTTCTCTGTAGGTATTCAATGGGTATTTAACCTCTTAAATCTAGAACTTGTTTGAGTAAAATTCATAACTTTGTCTCCGTCAAGGGTTTAATATTGTCTTTGTAATGTCTTCTCTGCATACTTTGTCTTTTGAATTTCATTTATATTTATTGATGACCTATCTTTGTTAAAGCATTACGGCTATCTCGGCAATGGTCTTCACTTGCTACTTCGTCTGCTATAATTAAATTTACATCTGAACAATTTAGGAATTTCTTGCATATACATTTTCTTGAAACAAGAACTTAAATTTGAATGTATTGTAGTAAAGGGTCTTCTCGTTATTACTTACTATACATTCCTTGCATTTATTCACAACATCTTCCTATTGAATGCACGATGAAAGGGTTTTTCAGGGGTTTGAGCACATTCTTGCATTAATAAACTTTAACAAACTAATTAGGTTCTTACCATAAATAAATGTACCCAGATCGCATCCTTTGCGTCTCTGTAAATACTTCTCGATTTAAAATTTCTTACTACAATTATTATCTCAGCCGGAAATTCATTTGTGTATTACGAGAACTAATGGTAACTTTGTTTTATTTGTTAACTTTGTACTTAGTTCTCAACTTCGTCTCAATAAAATTCCTTCTGTCATTAAGTCCCATGTAAAGGGTTTGGTAATTACTTCTAAGTAATTATTTTGATGATTATTCTGTAATAAAGATTATTTCGATGATGATCTTGTATCGTTTTAGCTTCTGTAAGAATAAGCCTGTTGTCTCTACCTCTCTGTTAAATTATTCGTTTACAAGTTTCTTCTCTTTGATTACATTTTGTACCTTCTGTTTATAATTGTTCTTTGTCTTTCATATTCTAAAGTTGTTTAGAGAACAAATATAGGATTGGCAAAAGCAACAAAACTTTATTAATGTCTGGTTTCTCTCTTTAAATCACAAGTGAAAATTTACGCAAGGATAAAATGTTGATGATGGATCCCTATTTCTTGCGAGGGAACCCATCATATGGTTACAAACCCACTCCTCCTCATGAGTCATGGATCAACTACTTTGTGAGGGCACACGAAGATAATCTGATGTTCAATCTGGATCCAAGATAAGTTATGTCTTCAACTTATTTTATTATCTCATTCTTTTAATGAATTGAAAACTAGTATTGTTATTAACACCTTTGTATTAATCCCTTGCATGTTGAAAAATATCAATACAACTTAGAGAAGAGGCATCCAACCACTAAAAGGTATCCGGGTTCCATGGTTTCCTTCCACCAATCCATGCACGCATTCACTTCTGTTACAGACAATTTGATGTAGACTCTTTCAAAATTTTGTTTAAACTAGCTATGGAGTTCTTGGGTCTATGGAAATCCCAATTGTATTATTTTTGGTCAGCAACCTATTGACTGTAATAATTATATTTTTTCATATCATTTTGAGATCTACTATAAGATATATATTTCTGTGTTAATAGATAAAAATAATGTATTATGAGACTTTTATTATTTTCTACCTATACTCAACATGATAGTAGGAGCTTTGATACAGTATATTTAACTTGTTTTTTTTCTAAAGTAGTTTGATTTTAAACAGTAATTGAATAGAAATAAATGAAATAAGTCTATTATGGCCAATAGGCATATATACACAAATATATATATATATATATATATATATATATATATATATATATATATATATATATTAAACCATAGCACTTCAGAAAAACAACACCAAAAGGTATTTCTAAATAGTGGCAAGCCATGAATCCATCATGGATATACAATCCACTTAAATAGATTCTGATTTATATATATATATATATATAGAAATATAAAACATTCATTCTATAACATCGACCATATAACACCAACCATATAACATCAAAAGGAAAATACATAGCTGAGATACATATCTGAATATTGATGCTAGAAAACAAATGGAACAGTCATGTTCCTCCCAACTGTAGAAATAGAACAACGACAATCACTTGTCCTAATCACCCCTAGCCTGACCATGACTCCATAAGGGAAAAATGAGTAACACTCCTTAGCCACTGTCACCTTCAACAATTTAGAAAATGTTCTACCTAACACCAGATGTGCTCCTAACAATAAAATAATCTCTTTCCCCAACATACTCAGCAGCGTCTTGCCTCCCACATATGTTGTATTTATCTTATGCCTAGGACTTTCCAGTCCTTTCCCTCCTTGGGAAATTCACAACTTTACAAATCCTTGATTTTTAGAGGCTTCTAGTGACAAAACTCAACTTCTGACACTTGTAAAAATCAACTCTGAGTTAACTCAAAATTGTTCCCCACTCATGGAGTCATAGTAAGCTATTTTTAACCTGGTTGTCCCATTTGTCTTCCAGCATTTAATTTATTAAAAATTTTGTCTCATACATGTGTCGGTCAAAAGAGGACAGTTGGGCAAGTCAAACCTTTGTCCAATAGTAATAAAAATAATAATTACATATTCCAAAATTCTAAATTCGAATTTCCATAAATGGAAATTTATTTTTAAATTCAACTTGGAATATTTATTTTATAATAATTTGAGGATATCACATCCTCTCCCCCTTAAGTATAACAATGTCCTCGGTGTTCAATCATCTCTTGGAACATAATTGGATATATTAATGCATATCTTCTTCCAATTCCCAAGTGGCCTCCTTAGGACTAAAGTGCTTCCATTGCACCTTTACATGGGCGATGGCTATGTTCCGAAGTACTGTTTCTTTCCTGTCCATAATGCATAGAGGTTCCGCTTGGAACTCGCCTTATGGTTCCACCTGCACCATGTTACAATCAATGATGTGAGTAGGATCATGAATATATATTTTTGATAATGAAACATGAAAAACATTATGAACTTTTTAATTTGCAGGAAGTGCCAATTGATACGCCACTAGTCTGATTCGTGTTAAGATCTAGAAAGGGACACAAAATCTCGGCGCCAACTTGGAACAATTTCCTACCTTTAGGGAGCTTCTTCTTGCTTTGAATTTTAGATATACATGTTCCTCAATTTTGAATTCTTGATGTCTCCTTTTTAGATCTGCATAGATTTTCTGTTGATCTTGTGCCTCTTTCAAGTTCTGTTGTACCCTTTTTATCATTTTCTCCATTTCTTGGAGCATTTCTGGTCCAACCATAATCATGTCAATCCAATTATCCCAACTTATCAGGGTTGTGCATTTCCTTTTGTATAACACTTCGAAGGGACTCATGTTAGTTGATGCTTGATACCCATTATTGTATGTGAACTCAACTAAGTGCAGATATTCTTCCCACATAGTTGGTTTTGTTCTTACATACATGCGTAACATGTCTTCGATAATTTGGTTTGTTCGTTCTGTTTGCCCATCCGTTTGTGGATGTTAACTTGTGTTGAAATTCAAATTAGTACCCAAACCTGCAAACAATTCTTTCCAAAAATTGGATGTAAATTTGACATCTTTATCTAAAATGACCATCTTAGGAATCCCATGCAATCTAAAAATTTCTTTCATAAAAATTTCAGCGATATTAATCGCTTTGTAAGTAGATTTCACAGGTATAAAATGTGCAGATTTACTTAGTTTATCAATCACCATCATAATTGAGTCATTTTGTCTTTGAGTCTTAGGCAAACATGTGATGAAGTTCATCTAAATAATTTCCCATTTCCATTCAGGTATAGGTAGAGGTTATAACAGACCTGCTGGATGTTGATGCTTGGCCTTTACCTGTTGACAATCTAAACATTTAGACAAGTATTCGGTTGTTTCATTTTTCATGTTAGGCCAATAAAACTATTTCTTTAAGGTTGTTATCATTTTTTGGTATCCTGGATGACCAGAATATGGTTTTTTGTGCAGCTCATCAAGAATTATCATCTTTAATTCAGTAGAGTTAGGTACATATAACCTATATTTGAACCTTAACACTCCATTTTTATCTATACTGAGATCTGTTTTGTGCAGATTTTATGCATTTCCTTGCAATTGTTTTGTTGTTTTGATGTAATTTTCATCATTTCTACTTACAGATTTTATCTTGTTCTCAATATCATTTTCTACCTTGCTGATAATTTTTCATAAATCTCATCAGTCCTTCGACTTAGTGCGTCTACGACTTTATTTTATTTACCTTTGATGTGTCATACTTCAAAATTGAACTCACTTAAAAAGGCCAACCATCTCGCTTGTCTTGCATTGAGATCTTGTTGACTAAACAAATTTTTTACACCATTGTTATCGGTTAGTAACAAAAATTTTCTTCCCATTAAATAATGCCACCACATTTTTAATGCATGAATCACAACTGCTAATTTTAGATCACGAGTTACATAGTTTTGTTCATGTTCTTTCAATTTGTATGATTCATAACAGATGTCGTGTTCATATTGTGTTAGAACTCCTCCTAATCCCTCTTTACTTTCATCCACTCAGACTATAAAGTCTTTATCTGGATGTGTTATCTTTAGGATAGGTGTTGTAGTTAACAATCTTTTTAGTTTATTAAAATTGTCTTGGAATTTTTTAAGACCAATTAAATTTTATTCCCTTTTTCTGTAGTGATGTAATCGGATAGGAAATTCTAGAAAATCCTTCGATAAACCTCCAGTAATCCCCATAAATTACCTTATGTCTACTACATCTTTAGGAATAGGCCATTCCATAATGGCTTTAATCTTTTCTGGGTCTACTGCAATACCATCTTCTGATATTACATGTCCTAAATATTGTATCTTTCTTTGGTAGAAATCACATTTATCAAACTTAGCATACAAATTATGTTCTCTTAAAGTCTATAATACTATTTTCAAATGTTGTTCATGTTCTTCTTTAGTTTTTGAATAAATTAAAATATCATCGATAAAAATCAACACAAATTTATCCAGATACTGGTTGAATATACTATTCATCAAGCACATAAAAGTTGTTGGTGCATTAGTAAGTCCAAACGGAACCACTACAAATTCATAGTGTCCATAACATATTCTAAATGTTGTTTTGTTTACATCTTCGTCCTTTAGCCTGACTTGGTGATAACCAGACCTCAAATCTAGCTTAGAGAGTATTTTTGCTCCTCCAACCTGGTCAAAGAGATCATTGATTCTAGGTAAAGGGTTTTTATTTTTAATCATCATTTTATTCAGTTGACGATAATCAATACACAGTCTCAACATTCCATCTTTCTTTTTAACAAACAAAACTGGTGCTCCCCAAGGTGAAACACTTGGTCTGATATGCTCTTTATGTAACAATTCTTGTAACTGAATTTTCAATTTTGTTAGTTCGGGTACACTCATTCTATAAGATACCTTGGATATTGGGGAAGATCCAGGTAGTAGATCGATAGAGAAATCTATCTCTCTCCTTGGAGGTAGTTCCGGTATTTCTTCTATGAATACATCTCTGAATCCATGTAGAACTGCAAAGTCTTCCAAACTTGGTTTGCTTTCTTTCTCTAAGATATTAGTTATTTGAATAGCATATACTTTACAACCATTATTAATACATTTCTTAAATTGCATTGTTGATATTTGTCTAACAGAAACTGGTTTTCTCATTCCTTGTACTGTTATGGCTGTATTATTTTCATCCTTGTACACAAATGACTTTTCATAACAATTTAATATCACTTTCTATTTTTCTAACTAGTCTATTCCGATAATTATATCATAGGACCCTAAAGGTAATACATTCAGATTTAACTTTGTATTCTGACCATTTATACTGAGTTCACAATCAAAAATAAATTATATTTCCTTTATTTTTGTCTCGGTTGCTATCTATACTAACCAGGATTTAACATGTTTTACCTTTTTTAACTTGTTCTATTCTACTAAAGATGGAGTAATATAATTGAAACTAGCTCCTAGGTCAATCAGTATGGAAACATCGTTATTATGAATTGTACCTTCAACTTCCACAATAGTGGATTGATGATCTGTCTCCCTGCCATCCACAACTGCATTGATTCTATGCATTCTTCTGCCAATGTCTCCCACTGTTGAAGCCTCTTGAATATTATGGACTGTAGTTTTTAATGATGGGTTTAAGTGTGGACAATTTCTTCATAGGTGGGGTTCTCCACACTCCCAACATTTCAACAGTTCTTTGGGACTATCCCCTACCTTCTTAAATCCCAAATTAACTATTTTATTTCCCACTTGAGTGTGTTGTCCATTTGTGTGATAGGCCTTCCTTTGAAATCCTTTTGCCATGTTACGGAAAGGAGCTGGTTGGAAACCTTTCTTACACTGATTCATTTTATCATGTTTCTTATCTTTACATGCCTTGGGAATTTTAGATCTTTGTTTATACTGTTCATAACATATTCAAGCCTTCCTAAACACCTCATTTAAAGACTTAGGATTATCAAATTCAATTCTGTCCTTATAAGACTGTGGTAGATAACTTAAGAACCTTTGTATCTTTACCTTATATTCTTTGATGTAAGGCACAAACCTCAACAAATCTAGGAATTTATTGTTCAGATCATCCATAACCATTTGTCCTTATCGTAGTTCGTAAAATTCCTTAGTCTTTCTTTTGTAAAAACTTTATGATAAGTACTTCTTCTTGAAATACTTTTTGAATTCTGACCATTCCATTCGTTTTTGTTTCAATCCCTTCTCTAGTTTCAGTTCTTTCCACCAGATACTCGCTTTTCCCTTTAAATTATAAATGGCCACTCTAACTTTCATATTACTAGAATAATTATAAATCTAGAAGTATTTATTTATGTCTAATAGACATGCTTTAGCTTCCTCACCAGTCTTTGAATTGCCATCAAAGGTAGATGGTTTTATTTTTTTGAATCCACCTTCCAGGTGATCCAATTGTTTTCTCTTCCTTCCTGTAGATGCCTTGTTTTCTGTCATGCGTGTGTCTTCAGAAGAGATGTGTTCTTTTTCTGTTTCATGACTAGAATTCTTGGAGGACTTTTTGCTGACCTCTTTTTCCCTCTCATTGTATTTTGGACTCTTCTTTGTTACTATACTGCCTAGCAACATTTCATTTATTTTCAGTTGGTCTTCTTGAGCTTTCTTCAACTTTTCATTATCTGCCTTAAACACTTGTAATTCCATGATAAGGTTCCTCATCATTTCTAATACTTGGGTGGTTGAACTTCCCTCACTGTGATGTTCTGGGTCTCTAGGAAGCTCTTGATTTCGGTTTCCCTCAGGTCTGTCTCCTTCATCATTTTGTGCTGACATTTTCACAAGAGACAATTTTTTTTTTTTTTTCTGTTTCTAACAGTAAATATGTTCGTTAGATTTTTCCTTCAATAAAAAAACAATTTCTAGTGTTTCCCTGAGGTCCAAGCAATGTAACCAACAACTCTGATACCATATGTAATGTACCCAAAATTTCGCTAAAAAAAAAAATTGATGGGGAAACTGAAGTCTATTAACAATAAAAAAAATTGTTCATGACACATGAAGGTATTTCCTTATAAATATTATTCCAAACTTGCGTGCATATAAGTTTTTGCTCCACTAGAATATCCATCCTAAAAATATGAAGGAGAGTTAAAACCAACATATAACTTATTGTTATACTCTACTAAACTAATCCATAGTGTGTTGGTGGATTGGATCATACCTATGTTGTTATAATCTATGTTATGATTCTCAAGTATTAAAGCAATTACATTATTTGTATTGTTATAAGCTAGGAGACATGAATGTCAACGTCCATAGTATGCTAGCTAGGGTTACAAACATACCCATGTAATTCCAACACTATACTAGTATAACAAAACTATATTATAACACAATACATACAATGCAACCATTAGCAACAAAGTTAAATCCCTACACATATGCTAACTTTGTCCACTGAACTAGGATTATACACATACGAAAAAATAATAAAGTGGTTCTTGAATTCGTAGTGAGGTGGATGCCAAGTCACACCTAAATCTCGGTATAAGTTAAGGCATGTTGAAATTTAAGTTATGGCAGGTCCATTAATGGAGTAATACCTACCTAGTACCCTGCGACCTGACACTAGAGGAAACTGCCCAATGTGAGTTCTCAACTTCAGTCGAAATCACATGGTAGAGATGTGGGGGGGCGTACCAGTTACTCTTACCCACAAACGAGAGACTCGAGGTGCCATTATGCTCCTTATAGTCGACCCTTTGGTCTCATTTTCACTTTGCCTCTTCATTTTGCTACTCCTTGTGACCGACTACTCTGGTGGTGTTCGGCCCTGGTTAGGAAGGAGGCAACAACATGCTGGCAAGGTTATCCATAAGAACCAGTAAGTGATCTGCATGCTCTGAAATTTGTAATGAGGAGTTCTCTGGTGCAATCCATTCTTTGTGGGTTTTTACATCACCTTTCTTGTATTATATTTTTTTTCTTTTGGTTTAAGGTTGAAACCACATCTTGTTATGCGACTCTGTAGGTGAATTCTTTCCAGTTTTTCTTCCATGGATATAAATCCCACTATAATAACAAGTTTCACTTACCTGTATTGTGTATTCCTTTAAGTTTTCATTAAATCAGGTTTGAGTTCGAAGAGATAGGGTTATTGTGTTTCTCATCTGTTAAACTATAATTCCTCATGCCCGTGCCCTTCTGGTTTCTCTCTAGTCAAAATACCATGGCCGGAATTCCCCGTGAAACATTTACAATAAATAACCCTTTAAGTTTTTAATCATTTTTTGTTTTAAGTTTAAACAGGGATCGTTAAACCTTGTGGGTCCTTGTCCGGGTAGTTCTGGTAAGAGCTAGACTCTGCACAACATAATCGCCAACCTTGATACTTTGAAAATATGTAGACCTTGGATGAAATTCATTATCCGAATATAGTTATGGTTTTATTCTTGCTATTCTAGGACTTGGCTGTAACCCTCGAAGGTTGTTGCATTTATAAAATTCTTTACGGTCTTGACAGTTTAATTCCTTGTGTGGTTAATTCATATTCGAACTTTGTCTATTTGTATAGAAAGGTTGAAAACTTTGTTTCACTTTAAAAGTAATCAATGTTTGTCTGTAGTTATTCAATGGGTATTTAACCTCTTAAATCTAGAACCTCTCTGAGTAAAAATCGTAACTTTGTCTTCGTCAAGGGTTTAATATTGTCTCTGCAATGTCTTCCCTGGATAATTCTTCTCTTGAATTTTGTCTGTATTTATTGATTGCTTGTCTCTATTAAAGCATTACCACTATCTCGGCAATGGTCTTCACTTTCTATTTCATCCGCTATAATTAAATTTGCATCTGAATAATTTAGGAATTTCTTGCTTAGACATTTTCTTGAAACAAGAACTTAAATTTGAATGTATTGTAGTAAAGGGTCTTCTCTTTATTACTTATTGTACATTCCCCGCATTCATTCGCAACATCTTCCTATTGAATGCATGATGAAAGGGATTTTCAAGGGTTTGAGCACATTCTTGCTATAATAAACTTTAACAAACTAATTAGGTTCTTACCATAAAAAAATGTACCCAGATCACATCCTTTGCGTCTCTGTAAATACTTTTTGATTTAAAATTTCTTACTACAATTATTATCTCTATCAGAATTTTATCTCTATATTATAGGAACTAATGGTAACTCCATTTTGTTTGTTAACTCTGTATTTAGTTCTCAACTTCGTCTCAGTAAAATTCCTTCTATCATTTGGTCCCCTGTAAAGGGTTTGGTAATTACTTCTAAGTAATTCTTTTGATGATTATTCTGTAATAAAGATTATTTCGATCATGATCTTGTATCATTTTAGCCTCTGTAAGAATAAGCTTATTGTCACTACCTCTCTGTTAAATTATTCATTTACAAGTTTCTTCTCTTTGATTACATTTTGTACCTTATGTTTATAATTGTTCTTTGTCTTTCATATTCTAAAGTTTTTTAGAGAACATATATAGGATTGAAGAAAGAAACATAACTTTATTAATGTATGGTTTCTCTCTTTAAATCACAAGTGAAAATTTACGTATGGATAAAATTTTGGCGATGGGTCCTTATTTCTTGTGAGGGAACCCATCAGCTGGTTACGAACTCACTCCTCCTCCTGAGTCATGGTTTGACTACTTTGTGAGGGCACACGAAGATAATCCAATGTTCAATCTAGATCAAAGATAAGTTACACCTTCAACTTATTTTATTAACTCATGCTTTTAATGAATTCAAAACTAGTATTGCTATTAACACCTTTGTATTACTCCCTTGCAGGTTGAAAAATATCAGTACAACTTGGTGAAGAGACGTCCAACCACTAAAAGGTATTCATATTCCATGGTTTCCTTCCACCAGTCCATGCGCACATTCACTTCTGTTACGGACAGTTTGATGTAGACTCTTTTAAAATTATGTTTAAACTAGCTACAAAGTTCTTGGGTCTATGGAAATCCCAGTTGTATTATTTTTGGTCAGTGACCTATTGACTGTAATAATTATATTTTGTCATATCATTTTGAGATCTATTGTAACAAATATCTTTCTATGTTAATAGATAAAAAGAATGTATTATGGGACTTTTATTCTTTTCTACCTATACTCAACATGATAGTAAGAGCTTTGATACCGTCTATTTAACTTGTTTCTTTTTGAAGTAGTTTGATTTTAAACAGTAATTGAACAACAAGTAATGAAATAAGTCTATTATGGCCAATAGGAACACACACACACACACACACATATATTAAACCATAGCACTTCAGAAAAACAACAGTAACATGTATTTCTAAAAAGTGGCAAGCCACGAATCCATCATGGATCTACAATCCACTTAATTAGATTATGATTTATATATATAGAAATATAAAACATTCATTCTATAACATCGACCATATAACATCAAAAGGAAAATACATAGCTGAGATACATATCTGAATACTGATGCTAGGAAACAAATGGAACAACCATGTTCCTCCCGACCATAGAAACAGAATAGCCACAATCACTTGTCCTGATCACCCCCTAGCCTGACCATGAATCCATAATGGAAAACTGAGTAACACTCCTTAGCCATTGTCACCTTCAACAGTTCAGAAAATGTTTTTCCTAACGCCAATGTGCTCCTAACAACAAAACAGTCTCTTTCCCCAACATACTCAACATCGTCCTGCCTCCCACATATGTTTTATTTATCTTGTTCCTAGGACTTTCTATTCCTTTCCCTCTTTGGGAAATTCGCAGCTTTACAAATCCCTGATTTTTAGGGGCTGCTAGTGACAGAACTCAACTTCTTACACTTGTAAAAATCAGCTCTGAGTTAGCTCAAAACTGTTCCCCACTCATGGAGTCATAGTCAACTATTTTTAACCTGGTTGTTTCATATATCTTCCAACATTTAATTTATTAAAAAGTTTGTCTCATACATGTGTCCATCCAAAGAGGATAGTTGGGCAATTCAAACCTTTATCCAACATTCATAAAAATAATAATTACAAATTCCAAAATTCTAAATTTGAATTTCCATAAATGGAAATTTATTTTTAAATTCAACTTGGAATATTTATTTTCTAATAATTTGAGGATATCACAAAGGATGTGATGCTCCAACAAAAAACATCAATGTACCATCAACTATATTTTATTAGAAAATAAAATAAATGTTTTTTTTGCAAATAAAAAGGGAAAAACTAAAGTAAAAATGTTTAAAGAGAATAATTGAAGGGTTACTTGCACTATTGCTTACTTTGTGAAGGTATGATAATATCGGATGTAGAAGAAATTGAAATTAGGATTTGGGAAATTTTAAAACTATACACCATCAGATAATCCCTAACAATGTTAATGGACAATAAATCACTATGAGGACGACGAGAAAGCATACTAATGCTACAAAGGAGAAAAGAGCACTAATAGTGAAATCCAATGGAAAACTAAAAAGGGCCCCCTTTTTCTTAATTTTATAGTAGCATTGTGCCTCTGCATTCAACACACTAGTGCACCTCAATAATTGACACACCAATGAAATATACACTCTTTTGTTTCTTTAATGATGTCGCACCTAATACTTATCAACACATTGCTTATTAATGCACCTCTACCACCACATCGACAAGTGTAACTTCTTGTATAAAAATGTAGCAGCTTGTATCGTACAATAATATGCACAATGTATTGGATGGCAATGGAACCTTTGAACTATAAGTGACGTGGAGGACCATTTACATTGTGTCATATACAAGCATGTGCGTTGTTCGACATTTTTATGAAAATGAGCATCTCTCGATGATGCATTATGTCCTTTATGATGCATTATGTCCTCTAAACACACTCTTGTTGAGCCAGTTGGAAAAGGTGGTCAGTGGTATCAGAGCGGTTTGCTCCTTGTCATCTTAATGCATGTCCCCAACGAGGTCGGAGTATAAAGAGTTGGGTCTCGAGCTTGTTTCTCTTGAGGAAAAAATCTCTCGCACGCCCAAGCAACCTCTCATGGAAGAAGAAAAGAAAGATGACAGGATAGGAGATCCTTTCAAACTGTTGATTAAGGAATCCCTCACACAACAAAGGAACGAGATGATGGATAGTTTCGCGCAAATCCTTCGGCGGCTACCAACAGGCGACGCATCTTCTTCAAATGGAGGCGCCGCCCCCTTCAAGGTACAAATAAACTTCGATATTCCTATATTTGAAGGCCAGATAGACACAGATGTTGTAGACAAGTGGTTGAATATACTAGAAGGGTATTTTTCTATCCATAAATTTTCGAATAGAGAAAAGATTACTTTTGCACTCCTCAAATCCGTTCCCCATGTCAAAGATTGGTGGGAAACTTTCTGTGAGCAAAAGGAAACAGAGGAACCCTCATTATTTTCAATCACGGGCACCTGGGAATCCTTCAGGGATGCTATTAAGGAACAATACTACCCTGTCGAAAGTTATGATGACCTGTATACCAAATGGACCAATGGACCACACTGTGGCAAGAAAGAGACCAAGTAGTGCCAGATTTCACAAATATCTTCCATACCTTGCGCACCAAGTTGGGTATCAAAGATTCGGAGCGACATCTGGTGCTCAAGTATCATGGTGCTCTGCATAGATACATCCAGACCGAAATGGAATTTTTGGACATCTCATCCTTAGGTGCGGCCTATAGCTATGCCGTCAAAATTGGGTAGAAGCTCAAACAAAAGATGCAGCTATTTGGGCCTGGGAACCCCTCACAACAAAAGCCAGGAAAG
Organism: Picea mariana; assembly: GCA_032191745.1. Lineage (NCBI taxonomy): Eukaryota > Viridiplantae > Streptophyta > Pinopsida > Pinales > Pinaceae > Picea > Picea mariana. The sequence continues at coordinate 48,717 of JASDQU010108715.1, read as the reverse complement.
GTTGGCCCCAACCCACAAAAAAAGGACAGAGAAAAGATGGACAGTATCAGGACAACTAGTCCAAGCCGCAAGAAAAGAAGGAAACTGGAAAGACAAAGAAAGACACCGGGAAGTGGTGTGACTTCCATAAGAGCCCTTGGCATAACACTGCTGACTGTCACTCAAAGTAGTCGATGGTGGACGAAGTGAAATCCTATGAATCAGATGCAGATTTTGACTCTGAGATAGAACTAGAAAGGGGAAGATGGATCATTGGCATGGAACCTAGTGCCACCGTTGCTACCACCAAGCTCCAGCTTGGTGAACCAGACGAGCCAGAAGAAGGAGAGTGCCTCTTCCATTCACAGATGTGGGTAAAAGGCACCCCGCTACACTTCATCTTTGATAGCGATAGCCAAAAGAATCTCATCTCAGCAGAGGTTGTCAAGTGGTTGGCCCTGCCAACAACGTCGCACCCACAACCCTACACCATTGGATGGCTCCACCAAGGAAGCAATCTTCGCGTCAACAAACTATGCTGACTGTTTTAAAACATCAAACCCTTCAAAGATGAGGTAGTGTGTGATGTTGCTCCTCTCGAAGTTTGTGATGCTCTTTTGGGCCAACCTTATTTATGGAAACGTCATGTTGTATATGAGTCTAGGCCTCGTAGTGTTATTATTAGTTTGAACAGGAAATTGTACAGGATACCCGAGGCAGTCCCACCTAGTGCTATTTCCTTGATCTCTGCTAAGAAATGCAGGAAGGCCATCTCTCAGATGAGGAAGTTTGTCTTCTTCGTGATTCGCACTCATAATAAGTGAAATATCACAACCACATCTATGGTCTCTGCAGCCGACCTCTCCACACAGCAAAAGAAAGTATATAAGGTTGTGGAAGAATACTCAGATATCTTCTCCTCACCTACAGGGGTACCTTTGCACTGCCAGGTCAAGAACCCCATTGATCTGACCCCCAGTGCAACGCTGCCCAATGGGCCAGTCTATCGTCGTTCTTTGTTAGAGAATGAGGAGATCAAGCGACAGATCCAAGAACTACTCCACAAGGGGCACATTCATCCCATCTCATCACCTTGCGGGAGCCCAATCGTGCTGGTACAAAAGAAAGATGGAACCTGGCGACTCTGTATTGATTACCGGGATCTAAATAAAATCATAGTTAGAAATCGGTACCCGATTCCTCGAATCGACAACCTCCTTGATCAACTCATAGGGGCCAAATACTTCAGTAAGATTGATCTGAAGTCTGGCTACCACCAAGTCTCGATAGAACAGATAGATGTATGGAAGATTGCTTTCAAGTCAAAGGAAGGCCTTTTTGAATGATTGGTCGTGCCCTTTGGTTAGACAAATGCTCCAACCACTTTCATGAGGATGATGGATGATATCCTGCGACCATTCACCAATACTTTTGTAGTGGTGTATCTGGATGACATTCTAATTTACAGCAAGACTTGGGCCAAACACTTGCAGCATATTTAGCAGGTTCTGCACACCCTGCGACAGCACAAGCTATACGCCAATTTGGAAAAATGCTCCTTCGGCATGGACATGGTCCATTACCTGGGCTACATCATTGATCAACATGGCGTACATGTGGATCCAGCCAAGATCCAAGTCATCTGTGACTGAGCAGCCCCAACCACAATCATTGAGCTTTGGAGTTTCTTGGGCCTTGCCATTTTCTACCATAGGTTCGTGCTGGGATTCTCCCATATTGCATGGGCCCTCAGCCAAATAAACAGGGGTGGTGGTAAGGCGAAATTTGCATGGGGCTAGTCCCAACAACAAGCGTTCGATGCTTTGAAGCAACGCTTGTGCTCAGCCCCAATACTTTCACTACCAGACCTGCAACATCCCTTTGAGATCAAGACAGATGCTTCAGACTATGTTGTGGGCATTGTTCTCACTCAACACAACCACCCCATGGCCTATCATAGTGAGACACTATCAAATATTGTCTATAAGTACCCTACTTATGACAAAGAAATGTACTCCATTGTGCAAGCTTGTCGCCAGTGGAGACATTACATTATTGGGAAGGAGAAAGTCATCCACACTGATCATAAGCCACTGCAGTTCATGTAGACACAGGGAAAATTGCAGAATGACCGCCATCAAAAGTGGTCCACATACTTACAACAATTCCACCTCAACATCAAGTATAAAACAGGAAGCACCAATCACGTCGCTAATTGCCTCAGTAGACCTCCAGTCGCAGCACTCACCACGATGCTAGAATCTTGCAGCCATGAGACCTCTGGATGGCCCCAACTCTATGAGATAGACCCTGAATTCACCACCACCTACCAAATGTTGGGTGCAAATGCAATTGTCGATAATTTCCATCTTCAGGATGGGCTGCTATGTCATCTGGGCCATATATGTGTTCCATCAAGAAAGCGAGTGAAGATGATCTGGGAATCCCACTACAGTCGGGTGGCAGGACACTTTAGTGTCGAAAAGACAATGGCGATGCTACATAAACATTTCTACTGGCCGAAACTTCGACAAGAGGTCAGCAAGTATATTAGGTCCTACATTGCCTGTGCTATTGCCAAACCGACCACTAAGAAATAGGGCCTGTACACCCATCTTCCTACTCCTGATAGGCCATGGGAATCCATCTCAATGGAATAAATGTCGGGCCTCCCATCCACCAAGTGGGGAAATGACTGTGTTTTTGTGGTTGTTGATCAATTTTCTAAGATGGCGATTATGGTTGCCTGCAAGAAGAGCATCACAACAGAGGCCACTACCAAGCTCTTCTTTGAACGAGTCTGGGTACATTTTGGAATCCCACAAACCATTGTCTTAGATTGAGATAGTCGATTTCTCAGCACATTCTGGTCGAGCCTCTAGTCATTGATGGACACCAAGCTCACCAAATCCACGACCTTCCACCCCTAGACAGATGGCCAAACCGAGGTTGTAAATCGAATGATTTTACATATCCTTCACATGTTTAATTCAAAGCACCCCTGCACATGGGATGAGAGCCTTCCCTATGTCCAGCATAGCTACAACCAAGCCCTGCATAGCTCAACTGGCCATAACCCCTTTCAGGTGGGGTTGGGATTCCAACCATTGGGTCCCATAGATGTTGCATTTCCCCTTGCGGTCACCTCGACTGACTCATCTCCTGCTCCAACTGAAGTTGAAAAAGCCACCCGGTTCATTGAGTGGATCCATCACATCCGCTAACAGGTTCAGGATATTCTACAGAAGTCCAATGACAAGTACAAACAACGCCATGATCAACATTGGGTTCCACATAAGTTTCAGGTGGGCGACAAAGTTTGGTTGCACTTGCAGAAAGAACGCCTTACAGGACCCCATCGGAAGCTTCGTCCACTCCATTATGGGCCATACACTATCACCAAGGTCATGGGGGATAATGATTTTGAGCTCAATATTCCTCCTTTCCTTGGCCTGCACCCAGTGTTCAACGTGGATCTCCTTCGCCCTTAGTTTCCACCATTATTGGACACCTCAGAAGTAGCAGAACAACTGACACCAATAAAGCTCAACCCCGACTACATACAATAGGCATCCAATGATATATTGTGGACACATAGCTCAAGGGCACTCAACAACAAAGGATCCAGCTTTATCGAGTCGTCAAAGTAGGGTAGCTCCTGCACCAAGGCAAGTGGCTCACCCGGGGCCAAATTCAACAGAAATTTCCTCATTTGATGGGGGACCTCAATGCAATGGAGACCATTTCTTCCTAAGGGGGGAGGATTGATCCATATGGATATCAGTGGCCACCCACCTTTTCCAACTGGCTCAAAACAGTTTTCTGGCAATTTTGGTAATTTACTATTCTTAGCAGTTTTCATTTCCAGATCCTTTTTTAGGCCCTAAACGATGTTTTTTTTTGGGAAAAATAGGTTTTCAATATGAAATTTCCTTGAATATTTTACCTAAAATTAATGTCCTCGATGATACCTTTCCAACAGGCTATCATACGCCTAAAACGAAGATCGTATGCAAAAGTTACGACCCCAGGAAGTTGATGTACTAACTTACCCAAACGGGGCCCACATGACTTTTGGCGCTTCATCTCCTAGGGTTAGGTTTTTGGATGTTTAGGGTTTTTGACATTTCTACTTATTGTAAAAAGGCCTTCAGAGCCTCATTGTAATCATCTTCTTGTGAATGAGCGCAACCGTCACATCTCTTCTTAGAGATAAGCCGCCACCATTCCAACAAGCTTATTTCCGCTGCATTTTACAATTTCCAGCTTATTTCTTTATTAATAGAAAACTAGTTTTACTGTATCTCTGTTATTTTGTGTTAAGCACCTGTTAATAATCTGTATTCATTTCGTTTTGCTCATAAAATACAGATCACTTATTTGGAAGATGCATTTCGTGTAGTTGCCCCTTTACTGTAAATGTGTCATGGAGAATCAATGATAGTATTAAGTGCACCAATGCACCAATAACATTTGGTGCATTGAAGATCGATTTTTGTAAAGATGTCCCCTCACCACCTCCACTAAAACCATCAATAAAAAAAACTTTCACAAATGAGAAACTTTGAGAAACACCTTTACTAAAAACTTGTTTCCCAATAATATTTTGAATAAAAAGTATTATGGTAAATTTAAAAACAATCATTAATAAAACAACATTAAAAAAAACTAATATGAAAAAAATGTCCATACAAATCGTTAACCACCCTTGTTGTAACAATATTGAAATTTTGGCTTTCAGTAACTTAGGAGAGAAAAAAATTATAGTGTTTAACTACCGAAAGTGTAGATATGAGAAAACGACCATCTGTCTGTCACGCGCATCACTGAATGTTCTCTACCTATCATCTTCAGTCAAATAACTCCGAAATCAGCCCTAAATTCCACAACAGTATAACAGTCACAAGCCAACTCACAAAAAATCCAAAGACAGGGTTCACGTGAGAATCAAAGAAATGTACCATATGTTCGAGCGTTGAGTCACAAGGAGAATGAATGGAAGCATTGGCAGTGGAACAACCGCATACAACGAGCATTAAGCCACGTGGAGAAAAAGCTCACGAGTCCGGGTTTTTTGCCGTCGGGGATTTGGCCGACGTATATATTTTAATAACTACAGCCCCGATCCCCGAATTCACTAAAGTATTAAAGGATAAGCCGGGTCAAATAAAGATTAAGAAAGATTAACGTTAATAAATCTCATCGCAATTTCATGATTCGGGATTTCTCGCATCAAGTATTATCGAAGTCCCGACACTTAAATCCACGAAAGGTTAAAGATTAATTGCTAATCATGATTAATTAAGAGATTAAAACAAATGATTATTGTCTAATTAATCCCATCGTGATTTCACGATTCGGGATTCCTGGCATGTCATAACTCTTGAGGACATGATACCTGAAACTCGAAGGCCCGAAAGAGTGCAATGTAAAAGCCAAAATCTATTTTGGGGATTTTTCCATCGCGGATTTGGCCGACATAGATATTTTAATAACCACTGCTTTGTTTCCCCGAATCCCGAAAACCCGAAATCAGGACTCCAGTCATATGCAAAATTGCTTTAGAAAAACACAATTTTCTCAGCCCTGGAGAGGTCGTTTTTCGCGTTCGAATAGTTGATCGACATCTACAAATCCTAATATGTTCAGTGGTGTCATCATAATTTCATTTTTATCTTAGTAAGGAAGTCAAAATTCCCCCACAAGATGAGGTTCGTTTTCATAAATGTGGCATTTTTTACTGTGCCAAGTCATCATTTTCAAATGAGGATTCTAAGCGACTAGAGTATCATTTTGAGAAACGGTTGGAGGATTTTGTGATTAACACATTAGAGATCATTAGACTCTTTCATTTTTCCTACAGGTGTCACAGATTGGGAGAATCAAATCCATCTTCGAGCCCTAATTTTCAGATTTCATATTTTCCTGTTTTGACACATGTTTGTTAAATGCAGATTTGGGGAAAATGAAAAGGGGTCTCAGGGAACTGAGAGAGGTTTTTGCTCAGAATAAACAGATGCACAAAAGCCTCTTTCAGTTTATACACAGTTGTTGTGATTCGAGAGATACAAAGCCATAACTACAGCCCTAGTTTTCAGCAGTTTGGCCCATTTTCTATGCCAGAAAATTTCAAGAATTGGTTGTAATTGTTGTTATCTTGTAGATTAGAGAGGATTTCGACCTCAATACATATAGGAGGCATATTTGTAAAAGCAGAGGGAGGAGTAGTACTCCTGGGAATGTAATCTTTTTCTTTCATGTTTAATATAAGAGTGCAGAGTCATTTTCGATCTACAACAGAGATTCTTGTGATGTTGGTTACACAGTTTGCCTATTGCTCAGTTTTCATACTATTCCATTCACTTTTTCTTCCTGATTTGTAACATGTGTTTGTAATGGAATTCATTCATTTGTTAGATGATTTATTGCAGGATAGGTTATAAGTTATTTCTTACAGAGATCTGAAGGTTCATAATTCATCCTTTGCTAGATGCTCAGTCCCAACTATCTCTTTCCACTGATTTATGCTTGGAATTCACTCATTGCTAAGTGCTCTTTGCATTTTGATATGTTTTCTCTTTACTATGCTGCCATACTTTTTATAAATCCTTCCCTCTGTAATCAGCTTCTATCTCACCTCTGCTCCATGGATTTCCATTGCTAAAACACTCTTATTACTTGCTTGATCATTTGACTCCATGCCCAATGGATTAATTTCCAGTCCAACCCATCAATCCTAAAAACCCAAAACTTTCTGTTACCCACAGATCTGCCCACTATTAAGCTTATTGAATATCCTATTGTGACATATTTTCGAGAGATCCCTCTCGGGTTGGAAGGGTCTATTTCCAATCAAAAGTGGTTCGAGGTTATCTCGGAATTTACTTGCATGCAACCCAAGTCAAGTCCGAGTGACAAAATTTATTTCATTTAAAATGTGCTAAGGCTTGGCTCTATTAAAGCCTAGAACCAACTCTTGCAACAACATTTTCTGGCGCCGTTGTCGGGGACGGAGGAACGAAGTTATCTTCCTTGGGATATGACAAAAAGTTCAGATCTATTTCTTGATGGTGAACAAGGGATAGGCATTCAAATTGGCTGTGATCATTCACCTGGCGACTCCTCGGTTCGAAGACTCTACATGATTCACTAGCGACTCCATTGGTCTCAAAATGTCGGATTCGTTCACCGCTCGGATTGTTGCAAGGTTTGCTCCTTTGGACTTGTTTATGGTTTTCCAAACACTGTTCCAGACATTAAAGTTTGGGAAGACGTCCTTCCAAATTTGGAGAATATGCGAACGACAATCCCACTCAACACTTGTTTGAATTCCACAAGCTCATGGATGAATTAAATATACATCATGAAGATGTCCTCATGAATCTGTTTATGTTTTTGTTGGAAAGAGATGCTAGACTCTGGTATAAACCTTTACCTCATTCCAGTGTTCCTTCATTGAAATATTTTCACATACTTTTTCATCGGCATTGTAAAAGAATCTATTCAGCTGAAATAATTTTTGAAGATTGTTGTAATATAAAATTCATAAGACAAACAGATCAAACACATCTTCTTGAAGAGGAGGAAGGAATATCATAAATTTCTCAAGTCGATGAAGATAATCAGTATGAAGAAGAGTTGGCTGATAAAAAAGTAGGATATGATAGCTCTTGTGATCACATTCAAGAAGAAGATATTCAGCATCATGGTCAACATGCATAAGAGAAAGAAAACAATAGTTGCTTGATCCATAAATTACATAGACCACCTCCTCCTTTAACAGAAGAAGAGATAGATCTGCTCCTGAACAGTCATGTTGCAACCCATGTTTACACAGATCTGCAATATTCACACAGTCCTGAACATGTGAGTGAAACTTCTTCTATTACTGAAAATGAAAATCTAAGTTTAAATCATGACAACCATGGAACTTTAGAGGAAGTTAGTAAACCAATTTATGATGATGATTTCCAGCTAGAGGATCATCTTGTAGACACTGTTTTGTTTCATGAAGAAGATAGGGTTGTCATGTTTAATAACCTTGAAGAATGTTTGTTGTCCGAAGATGATTTAGACTATGATTTGGAGGAGTGTGGATCTGAGATAGATAGTTTCACAGTTGATATTCCTAGCATTTGTCTTACTGATGACACTTCTGAGTTATCTGCTGAACCTGTTTATGATAAATATCTAGAAGAACAAGAAGAGCAGATTTATTTCTCATCACACATGAAAATTTACGACAGTCCTCCTTTGTTTGATGAATGTGATGAAAGTCTTTCTGAAGATGATGAGCAGCAAGAAACTTTGGTTCAACAAGAAAGCAATCAGCAACATCATGAAAGAGATCAGCCTATGTATGACAGCTACCAAGAAGATCTTTGGATAGCAGATGAAGGACATAAGGAGGGGTTACTGAAACAATTGATCTCGCCTCCCTGTTTAGCAACCATTGAGCAACAAACCAGTAAGTTTCAATGCGAAATTTTTGCACCAGTGGAAGAAAAAATCATCAGTGGACAAAGTGCGCAAAAACATTCCATACAACTTGCCCAATAGGAGGAAGTATGGATTAATTGTGAAAGTGGTATATCTCTTCCCTTTTACGATATAGTAGTAGTTTATATGGAGTCAAAATGGGGGACTGAATTTGTTATTTCCAACTTCTTGAAGTCTAAATTTCAAAACTATAAGTACCTGATCCCAGGGCATGTTTTGAAATTTGCAGCTGCTCCTGTCATTCTTTTGCTCAAAGATGGAAGTATAATTAATTTTGTTAGTCGGATACTCGATTGGTTGATTTGGAAGTTTTCCTATACTTGAAAAAACATAGTGATATCAATTAGAGTAGGTGATGTATATAAATAAGCTTGACTTTGAGCATTAGAGTACAACAATGGTTTTAAGTACGTTTCCAGTTCAGTTTGGCATCCTGTATGGTTTTGATTTAAGACATTATGACTCCATAGCCCAATGAATGCATAAGCGGTTTTTTGTTTCGGAAAGGTGCAAGTAAAGCGACAGAGTTCAGAGTTTGATAAGGATGATTTCAGGTCGCCCAATGGATGAAGGCACGTGGTCTACTGTTCTTGGCGCTTTGCAAAAAAGCACCATCCCTAGATGGAGCCTCTTTTGTAACAATATTGAAATTTTAGCTTTCGGTAACTTAGGAGAGAAAAAATTTATAGTGTTTAACTACCGAAAGTGTAGATATGAGAAAACGACCATCTGTCTGTCACGCGCATCACTGAATGTTCTCTACCTGTCATCTTCAGTGAAATAACGTCGAAGTCAGCCCCAAATGCCACAGCAGTATAACAGTCACAAGCCAACTCACGAAAAATCCAAAGACAGGGTTCACGTGAGAATCAAAGAAATGTACTATATGTTCGAGCGTTGAGTCACAAGGAGAATGAATGGAAGCATTGGTAGTGGAATGATCGCATACACCGAGCGTTAAGCCACATGGAGAAAAATATCATGAGTCTGGGTTTTTTGTTGTCGAGGATTTGGCCGACGTAGATGTTTTAATAACTATAGCCCCGATCCTCGAATTCACTAAAGTATTAAAGGATAAGCCAGGTCAAATAAAGATTAAGAAAGATTAACGTTATTAAATCTCATCGCAATTTCGCGATTCGGAATTTCTTGCATCAAGTATTATCGAAGTCTCGACACTTAAATCCACGAAAGCTTAAAGATTAATTGCTAATCATGATTAATTAAGAGATTAAAACAAATCATTATTGTCTAATTAATCCCATCGCGATTTCGTGATTCGGGATTCCTGGCATGTCATAACTTTTGAGGACATGATACCTGAAACCCGAAGGCCCAAAAGAGTGCAATGTAAAAGCAAAAATCTATTTTGGGGAATTGGTTGACGTAGATATTTTAATAACCATTGCTTCATTTCCTCGAATCCTGAAAACCCGAAATCGGGACTCCAGTGATATGCAAAATTGCTTTAGAAAAAACACAATTTTCTCAACCGTGGAGAGGCCATTTTTCGCGTTCRAATAGTCGATCGACATCTACAAATCCTAAGATGTCCAGTGGTGTCATCAGAATTTCATTTTGATCTTAGTAAGGCAGTCAAAAGTTCCCCACAAGATGAGATTCGTTTTCATAAATGTGGCGTTTTTTACTATGTTGAGTCATCATTTTCAAATACGGATTTTGAGTGACTAGAGTATCATTTTGAGAAACGGTGGGAGGATTTTGTGCCTAACACATCAAAGATCATTAGACTCTTTCAATTTTCCTACAGGTGTTACAGATTGGGAGAATCGAATCCATCTCTGAGCCCTAATTTTCGGATTTCATATTTTCTTGTTTTGACACATGTTTGTTAAATGCAGATTTGGGAAAAATGAAAAGGGGCCTCAGGGAACTGAGAGAGGTTTTTTCTCAGAATAAATAGATGCACAAAAGCCTCTTTCAGTTTATACACAGCTGTAGTGATTCGAGAGATACAGAGCCATAATCGAAGCCCTAGTTTTTGGTAGTTTGGCCCATTTTCTATGCTAGAAAATTTCAAGAATTGGTTGTAACTATTGTTATCTTTTAGATTAGAGAGGATTTCAACCTCAATACACATAGGAGGCATATTTGTAAAAACAAAGGGAGGAGTAGTACTCCTAGGAATGTAATCTTTTGCTTTCATGTTTAATATAAGAGTGTAGAGTCATTTTCGATCTGCAACAGAGATTCTTGTGATGTTGGTTACAGGGTTTGTCTATTGCTTAGTTTTCATACTATTCCATTCACTTTTTATTCCTGATTTGTAACATGTGTTTGTAATGGAATTCATCTGTTTATTAGATGCTCTATTGCAGGATAGGTTATAGGTTATTTCTTGCAGAGATATGAAGGTTTAGAATTCATCATTTGCTAGATGCTCTGTCCCAACTATCTCTTTCCACTAATTTATGCTTGGAATTCACTCATTGCTAAGTGCTCCTTGCATTTTGATATGTTTTCTCTTTATTCTGCTGTCATACTTTTTATAAATCCTTCCCTCTGTAATCAACTTCTATCTCGCCTCTGCTCCATGGATTTCCATTGCCGAAACACTCTTATTACTTGCTTGATCATATGACTCCATGCCCAATGGACTACTTTCCGGTTCAACCCATCAACCCTAAAAACCCAAAACTTTTTGTTACCCACAGATCTGCCCACTGTTAAGCTTATTGAATATCCTATTGTTACATATTTTCGAGAGATCCTTCTCGGGTTGGAAGGGACAGTTTCCAATTAAAAGTGGTTCGAGGTTATCTTGAAATTTACTTGCATGCAACCCAAATCAAGTTCGAGTGACAAAATTTATTTCATTTAAAATGTGCTAAGGCTTGGCTCTATTACAACCTAGAACCAACTGTTACAACAACAACCCCAACCATTAAAAGGCCCTTACAATAGATTATAAATACTAAATTCATTACCAAAATATACATTTATAATCCGTATATAAATAAGGCATTTCAACCACCACAACCATTAAAAACCCTTACAATGAATTATAAATACTAAATTCATTCACAAAATATACATTTATAATCCATATATAAATAAGGCATTTCAAGATACTATAATTTCCTTTTTTGATATCCTATGATCCTAAGGTTTTTTTTTGGTTTATACTAAGACAATAAAGAATGTTAAAAGAACAAAGTAATGGTTTATACAGTCTGAGTGGGCCTAATGGTTAAGAACATGTGCTTCCTCTTAAGAGGTCACAGGTTCAAATCCAGAGGGGGGTAGGGTATGTATACCTTCGTAGACTTTACCAGTCAAATCGCTGGGCAGAGGGGGGTCCCTTGTCCCACAAACAAGGTCCCACAAACAAGGGGGTCTCATACACCAATTTGGGATGCTGGCTTGGCCGTGACCTTAAAAATAGATTATTATTATTATTATTAATAACATCAAATTTCTTTCAGCAAACAACAATTCGAAAAGAAATTAATATATATTTCAAAATTTTTAATAAAAATAAAATATATTTAAAAAACGTTTTGATAAAAAATAATTATATTTGAAAAGCATAGTTAAGAATTTGAGTAGCTAAATAGTTAAAAAAGTTTTTTCATCTAAAGATTGCATATAATTGAAAGAAGATTTATGACCTTAAGATTACACACAATTGAAATCTCCGATGAAGTGAATCTTCAATCTTCCCACTTGTATAGTACCATATCAACATTTGAGCTTAACTCGTTTGTAAATTTGAATCATGTAAATATGTAATTTCAAAATCAACTTTATGATAATTTAAATTTACAATCGAATCGAATTAAGGATAGTCAACTTAAACACGATACACTTTTCATAGAGGTTAAATATTTGACTATGCAAGTTTCTTTAGTTAGCCATGTTGTAGAATTTTTGGATAAAACTATGTATCAGGTTTCAAAACATCCAACGTTTTAAGTGGACACTTCACTCATCATCGGGTACATTAAAAGCAGGTTTTGAAACGTCCAATGTTTTGAGTGGACACTCCACCCATCGTTAGAGACATTAGAAGCATGTTTCGAAACATCCAACGTTTCTAATGTCCCTGATGATGGGTGAAGTGTCCACTCGAAACGTTGGACGTTTCGTAAGCTGATACATTGTTTTATCCATAAAAGCTCTTCTAATGTCCCTGATGATGGGTGGAGTGTCCACTCGAAACGTTGGATGTTTTGAAACCTGGAGTGTCCACTTGAAACATTGGATGTTTTGAAACCTGATACACAATTTTATCTAGAAAATTCTATTTATAAAAACCACAATTAACATTCATAACATTGTGGAAAAAAAGTCACATAGAAGATTCATAACATTGAGGAAAATGACATTAACATTGAGGAAAATAACATTGTTGATAACAAGGGGAAACAAAATGAAGAGGAAAATGAATTAAATGAGGTTGTCTAACTATTTTAAGAAATGACTCTTTTCGTAGGAATCTAGCTACATAAATATGCAAGAAATCACTATTTTTTATTATTTAAAATCCATTTTTAAATGCAAAAATAGATTCAATATATTGAAAAACCCTAAAACATTATAATTATACAGAAATAATCAGAAATAATCACGCAGAAATAAACAAATTTTCACAAAATGTCTCAATAAAAAGATAGCAGAAAAATAGAATATTTAGGCTACGGCGAATTAAATCAGTTAGTCGAATACCTTTCACCCAACGGTTCAAATCCACAGTCACTCCAACGGAAAAGAGTCCCTCAGTGCTCAGACGAAAAATCTCAAAAACCAAAGTAACTTCAGTGAAGAACTGGTGAAAAACATATGGTGTATGATGGCTTTAGGCAAGAAGGAACGAGAGGAGATCTTCTCATTCTATAGCAATAAAATTGACGCAATGCTAAGGTGGTTCAAAGAATTTATTTACATGGATGGAATAGCCCTGCAACATCATATTCGGAAACAATCATTGATGACTGGGAGTTTGTATGAAGGATAATGGTTTGTACGTGATCCCGGTTTCCACTCCAGCCGAAAAATATTTGACTTCGTTTAGTTATTATAAAAGTTAAAACTCCTCCCTTGTTTTGAGAAAGATCTCGTTTTTCTGTCAGGTAAGAGAACCATTCAATTCATAGGACTGCGATGTGCAAAGATGGTTAACGTCTGGGATTGGTCAAGATGCAAAGTAGAGCAATGGCAAAAACATTCAGCAGGAATGGAACTAAGAAGATTAAGAATAAGATGATGGGCTCTTTTCAATACTTTCAGAACACTAAAACCAACACTTATACTACTGCCCTTCAAACACAAACACAGCAACCTTGCAATATGGGTGGTACAATCCACATTAGTGGAGAGGATATTATATCACTCTGGAAGGAGGGGCGCCTAGCAGAAGCGCTTGGCGCATTGGATGTCATGGATCAGCGAGGAATTCAAGCAATTGAGTCTGTTTATGTTTCTCTGTTGCACGCCTGTGCTCACAAGAGGGCTCTCTCAGAAGGCAAATTAGTTCATACCCACATGGCCGATAGGGGATTTGAGGCCAACATTTTCTTGAGCAACACGCTTGTCAACATGTATACCAAGTGCGGGAGCTTGGCGGATGCTCGCATAGTTTTGGATTCTATGCCTAGGCGAAATGTGGTATCTTGGACTGCCATGATTGCGGCTTATACCAAGCAGGGGTGTTGCGAAGAGGCCTTGAAACTCTTTCATCAAATGCAACGGGCAGGAATCGAACCGAATCACTATACTTTTGCCAGCGTGCTCCCGGCTTGTGCCCACTTGAGAGATCTTGAACAGGGCAAGGAGATCCATGATGAGATAGTTAAAGGAGGATTAGAGAGGAATGTGTTTGTGGCTAGTGCGCTTGTAAATATGTATGTGAAATGTGGGAGTATAGAGAATGCACGCCAAGTGTTTGACAAAATTACTGAACCAAATGCGGTTTTATCGACTGTGATGATTGCTGGGTATGCACAGAAAGGACAGGTGGGTGAAGCGCTGAAGCTTTTTAAACAAATACCTGAGCCAGATATGGTCACTTGGACGGCCATGGTTGCAGGATATGTGCAGAATGGGCAAGTTGAGGAGGCTTTGGATATGTTTCAGAAAATGCCTGAACGAGATGTAGTGTCATGGACTGCAATGATTTCAGGATGCGCACAAAATGGGGATTCTGTTAGGGCTATCGATCTCTTTCAACAAATGTATCAGGCAGGTGTAAGGCCAGGCTCGGAAACATTTGCCAGCCTTCTGCCAGCGTGTGGCAGTTTGTCAGCTCTGGAGTATGGCGAGGAGGTCCACGAGAATGTGATTAAGAATGGATTTCAATCAAATGTATTTGTTGGGAGTGCTCTTGTAGATATGTACATTAAGTGTGGGAGAGTAGAGGTTGCACGCAAAGTGTTTGACAAAATGACTGAGCGAAATGTTGTATCATGGAATTCAATGATAGTTGGATACACACAGAACAGGCATGTTAACGAGGCCTTGCGGCTCTTTCAGAATATGCCTGAACGAAATGTGGTCTCCTGGAATGCAATGATTTCTGGATATGTACAGAATGGGCAGGTTGACAAGGCAATAAAGTTATTTCAAGAAATGCCGGAAAGGGATGTGGTCTCATGGACTGCAATGATTGCGGGATATTCACAGAATGGACTTGTTGATGAGGCCATGAAGCTCTTTGAAAAAATGCCCGAAAAGAATGCTATGTCATGGAATACAATGATTGCAGGATGTGCACAAAGTGGAAATGTTGATAAGGGCTTGATGCTCTTTCAGAACATGCCTGGCCGAGATATAGTCTCTTGGAATACAATGATTGCAGGATTTGTACAGAATGGGCATGTTGATCAAGCCTTGAAACTTTTTCAGCAAATGCCAGAAAAAAATGTGATCTCATGGACTGCAATGATTGCAGGCTATGCACAGAATGGACATTTTGATCAATCTCTAAAGCTTTTTCAACAAATGCAGGTGGCGGGTGTGAAACCAAACTCGGATACCTTTTCCAGTGTTATCCCAGCATGTTCTAACTTGGCAGCTCTGAACTATGGCAAGCAGGTTCATGATAGCATCTATAGAAATGGATTTCAATCTGATGTCTTTGTGGAGAGTGCCCTTGTAGACATGTATGCCAAATGTGGTAGTATAGAGAATGCATACAAAGTGTTCTGCAAAATGCATATACGAGATGTAGTCTCATGGAATGCAATGATTGTAGGATATGGCATGCATGGGCTTGGGATGGAGGCAATCCAACTCTTCAAACATATGCAACAGTCTGGCATAAACCCAAATGATATCACCTTTGTTGGTGTTCTGTCTGCATGCTGCCATGCAGGCCTGGTGGATGATGGTAGGCAATACTTTGATCTTATGAGAGATTTTTATCACATAAGACCAACAATGGAGCACTACTGCTGCATGGTCGATCTTCTTGGACGTGCTGGCTGCCTGGATGAGGCTGAAGACTTTATCAACCAAATACCAATGAAACCTAGTGCTGCTGTGTGGGTGTCTCTTCTGGGCGCCTGTAGAAACCATACCAATGTAGAACTTGCAGAGCGTGTGGCAAACCATCTTTTTGATCTGGACCCTAAAAGTGCTGCACCATATGTTCTGATGTCGAATATTTATGCTGCCACTGGCAGGTGGGATGACATTCAAAAGGTACGAAAAATGATGAAAGATAGAAATGTAACAAAGAATCCAGGATGCAGTTGGATTGAAATGAATAAAAGCATATATGCTTTTGTTGTAGGGGATAAATCAAATCCACAAATGAAGGAAATTTATGTTGAGTTGGAGAGATTATCTGGGCTCATGAAGGAGTCAGGGTATCTGCCAAACACAAGATTTGCACTGACTGACGTAGAGGAGGAGCAGAAGGAACATATTCTGTGCCACCACAGTGAGAAGTTGGCAATTGCATTTGGGTTAATCAACACATCCCCTGGGACACCTATTCGAGTAATCAAGAATCTTCGAGTGTGTGGTGATTGCCATGTTGTAATTAAGTTCATTTCCAGGATTGCTATGCGAGAAATTGTTGTACGAGATGCCACTCGTTTCCATCATTTCGTAAATGGGCTGTGCTCTTGTGGGGATTATTGGTGATGCTAAGTGAAATGTGCCTTAAACATTAGTTTGCACAAGGACAAGGTTATGCATAATATTAAAGTATTGATAACTCACTGTTGAATTTGTGATTGTTTCTTGTCTGATGTGGTATTCAAGCAGAGTTGGGGAATAACTGATGAGGAAAATTTACAATATAGCATCAAAGGTTGAACAGAGTTGGCACAGGTCTGCATTAGCTTTCTTGAGATTGATTCATATATTAGCTGCTGGACTTGTCACTTTCGAACATAATTTGTTGTGAAAACACATCTAACACAACATACATTGACTAGACTACTGCATTAAGATCAAAATGCAGATGTGGAACTTTAGTCATGTTTATAATTCTGTGATCTTTCATGTTTTGATTTAAAAAGTCTCGTGGAAGTTCAAATAAAATGCCTATAATGAAGAAATATGATCATTGTCACTGTGAATTTCAATTTCTACTACAGAAAAATTTAGTCTGAATTTTTTATGGAAAATGAAAATCCTCACAAATCTTGTAATCTCCCAAATTGATTAGAGAAAAATGCTGAAGTAGACCACATTTAGGATATTGGGAATTGATGAGTAGGCAGCTCACAATCAAATATTGATAAAACTTTACATTCTAGAAGTAATGATTTCACGAAAGATTTCCATCATTATCCATATGCTATTTTGTTCCTCTGTATAGCTTGAGGGGATATTGAGGATATTGGGAATTGATGAGTAGGCAGCGCACAATCAAATATTGATAAAACTTTGCATTCTAGTAAGTAATGATTTCACGAAAGATTTCCATCATTATCCATATGCTATTTTGTTCCTCTGTATAGCTTGAGGGGATATTGAGGATATTGGGAATTGATGAGTAGGCAGCTCACAATCAAATATTGATAAAACTTTGCATTCTAGTAAGTAATGATTTCATGAAAGATTTCCATCATTATCCATATGCTATTTTGTTCCTCTGTATAGCTTGAGGGGAACAAAGACGGTCCCCCTTGTTCTTACAAAAATGTAGTCAATATATAAGCTAACTTGACTACCAAAGTCTTTGATAGCATCAAGTAGTTTTAACTTTTAACTCCCAATACTTTTTTACTAGTGATTGCAGCTTCATGTCCCAAAAGTCTACCAGTATTTACTCTCATTATCTAAATTTAAACATGATTATCCACCTTGTATCGTTTTGTATGCAGATCATTTTACTTAGTATAAATGTCGTGGCTAAAAATTATGCAATAGTTGGAATTGCAGATCAGTCTGGTGCCCCAAACAACATTGTTGTTGAGTCAAGTGTTCCCAATGGAATTTTAAATAAACTAAAGACATCATTAATCTGCAATAAGTCTACCAATATTCATAATCAAATCTTGAGAATAAAAACTTATTAATATGAGAACTCAGAAAATGGGTTCCAGTAAAAGGAATACAAAACTTATATTTTTCTGTATGAAGTATCTTCAAAACCATCAAATAACAAAAAATTGAAGATTTCTCATATTTAAATTTCAAATCAAAGAGAGGAGTTACATAGTCCCAAACGAGAAGCCAAATCAACAAAATATTGCTGAACCCCACTTAACAATAACAGAATTTTATCATGCATGAATAAATCAAGTACAAAAAAGGCTTCTTCTTGAAGAAGCTACATGATAACAAAAGAATTTTATCGTGCATGAATAGATCAGGCACAGAATCATGGAGTTTCTTGTAGAAGAAACTTTCTTATCTTGGCCACAAATACAGACCCTTCTAATCAATTTGCTTCATATGAAGGGCTCTTGGAACTCAAATTCAGTACAGAAAGTAATAAATAAATCTACGTCTATCTTGATATCCCATTGCTGCCTCTAATGCACTTTGGATGATGCTTTTTAGACTTTAATTAATAAATATGGATATCATTTAAACTTCCTTTTCTTTAGGTTTGAATTGTTTGTCTATGTTGTATAGTAGGGTTGGAATGAACTTATCTTTAGTCCCTACCCCAGGGACTATAGTTTTCGCTCCATGGAGTTATTAGCAGGTACGACAGACTATTTGAAAAAGTTAGGCTTTAGTTCCCCTATAGTCCACAGGGAGCATTTTATTTTCTGGTTTTAAATAATATTTGAAGGTAGAAAATGCTATTTATCATCCTTTTCATTGGCCTGCCTTCTGTGATGTAACTAATACGTGCTCAGGATGGCACTGGGAGGTGGTGAAGGAAAATCGGTACATTCAATATTTTTACGCAGTGTGTCGTTCCCCTCTCCAATGACTGGTTGCAGTTAATTCCCACCATTGTGGTAGATGGGGAGGCAAGGGTGTAATCTGCAATGACATTGAATGGCCAGAGCGTCACTTGATTGACATTCAATGGCCTTCATTCAGATTCATTCTCATCTGTTTCTATTCCATGTTTGATTTTGTTTCTCTGCCTCCGTGTTTCTTGTGTTGGGGGCATTGTTGAAAAAATCAGCATCGGCAAAAAATCATTGAGGGTCTGAACATCAGGACATTGGAAAAATTGACGAGAAAATGGACAAACCGTGAAGAATTTATTTTTAAACATATAATCCAATAGAAACATCAAATAATCACATTGGCACACATATGGGAAAAGCACTGATATATATATATATATATATATATATGTCAATACTGAATCCAGATAATTATCCATTCAACATTAATAAATACAAAATTACGTCAAATATATAATAAATGTATCTCATTATCATGAATTTCTACAATGATTAATCTGGCAGCTAGCCATTGATTCACTCTACCCCTTTTATGGGCAAAGATAATGGGCCATGGCTCATCCTCTCATAGGAAAAGGCCTGTTTCCGGAGATGGATGGCTATTGGTGAATGTCTAACTTTGTGTAGAAGGCGGTGTTGAGGCTGGCACATCAGCCTCCTCATTCTTAGTCTCCTCCGCCACTAATAGTTGTGGGTCATCTTCCCCAACCCCCTACCCCCTGCTCCTCCTCATATAACCACTCAAGTGTCTCTTCCATAACAAGCCTCCCGGTGTCCACCCTCTTCCATGCAACCTCTAATTTTGATGAAATTGACTAATCTAAGAATTAAAATGAGGAAGAAAACTTAACATGCTTAATTGGAGGTTTTGGTTTGAGTAAAGGGTACATTTTTACGAAGGTCATGACAGATGAGTTCAACAGTGAACACCACCAATAACGGGGTACATAGAGGGCTTGGTTCTCTATTAAATGCCAATCCTGCACCCTTAGACATCATAGAGTCCAGTATTGAAATGTTGCAATCCCACCAACTCTGAAATGCTAAAATCTTGATAAACTGTCAAGTCTACTGAATTTTGAATGGGATATGAAATTCTACTTTCTTCATATGTTACTATATCTTATTCTATGCCATGTTACTACCATGTAATCCACTGCATACCTATCACTACATATATTTGGTGGTAGCAAATGCTATAACATTAGCATTTGTAACAAGATATCATAACAGTTTTGATGTTAAACATGATAATGCATTCATTTACTATCTTCCATGGAAAAATTCCATTTGCATTGGTGACTACATTTACTATGCACATGGCATTACCAGAATCATCGTGGTCTTCCTTTAATTGACCTTTCTTGAGTGCCTCGTTCATATACAATTTTAAGTTCCTAGTTCATCCAAATTAGCAATTTGGATGCCTATGCCAAAGAGTGTTCATCAGACAGTAGATACCAATTCAGATCAAATTGTGCCACTAATCCTAGTATCAAACATAGTTCTCTTAAGACAACATAGTCAATGGACTCTTCATAATGTCATTCATTCAGTTAGTTGACCACTCTGGTTATACACCTCCTGATTTACTTAAGTATTTCACTTTTAATATCTGAATTCGCTGGAATCACCATCAATCCGTCAACTAAAAATGGGCTTAGTTTAAGTTTGAAGATTGTGGCCAGCACAAGCCAGTGATAATGAAACAATATAAAATACTAATATGCATTCTCCGTTCTATGGGATTATTCTCTTCAACCATACAAACAATGTACAAACAATGCAATTCTCTGAAGGACATGTATGATCACCCTTCCTTTTGAGATTGAACTTGAAGATGCAGTGATATTTCAAATTACCACTGGATTAGCATTAACCATACCATATATCATCACAAGGACAGATATTTCAAATTACCACTGGATTAACATTAGCGATATCATATATCATCACAAGGACACAGAATAGTTTAACTTATGTTAGGTGTGCAATTCTCTTAGACCCTGCTGCAGTGTCTATCTGACCTCTTAGACATTTGACAAAACCCAAGAGATACATATCAGATAATCTTCCAGCTTGAGGATACACCTCATACATTGGGGTGGAACAAAATTGGAACCACTCTCAAACAGAATTATTAATGGTAATGTAAAAAATTTAAAATGATAGAAAAGGAAAGAGAAAGAATTAAGAATTGAATATTTTCACTTATGGCTTCTAACCGAAAATAGTCAGAAAAATGACAAAAAAATCAAATCTCAAGCTTATACTGCCCTTTTTCACAACCTTGGTGATTTTCTCCAAAAAATCACGAAAAATCACGATTTTTCAGATTTTTTGCTAAAAAATGGCGATTTTTGGGGTGGTGATTTATCGTTTTGCAGTTGGAATCACGATTTTTCCGATGTTGCTGATTTTTCGGTGATTTTTTCAAATCTGGTTGGGGATTCTGTCTTCGGTTTAGTTTGGTTTGTGTGGGAAGGTGTCGGTGTGAATTCACATGGGTGGAGAGGGGTTGACATTCATCCACATTCATTTGTTTCTCTGCCTCTGTGTTGCTTGTCTACGTTGGTACTGGTGTTAATTACAGCTAATGGGTTGTGAACTTTGTAATAGCTTTAGCAGTTTCATGGGATATGGACTACTTAGTAATTGATGTGCGAAGTTGATCTGTTCATGCAGGAGAAGAAAACGCATTACTTGGTATTAGTTGGACCATTTGGAGGACTGCCATGTAAGAAGCTCTTCATGCCTAAGAAGAGTTTTGATAGAACTTTAGACTTGTGATCCGATTGCAGATTCCCAGAAAGAGATTTATTTGTGTGAGCGGACTGTGAGTGTTTTTTATAGTGCTTATTGAGTATTTATCTAAGCAGTGGTAACTCCGGAGAAGTAGAGGTGCGTGTATATAGATCTATAGACAATGGAGTCGAGGATGGCCCAGCATGAGATCATGGAACAGATTGTTAGAGAAGCATTCGGTGCTGCTATCTTGGTTCTTCACAAGAAAGAAAGGAAAAAGTAAGAACTTTTCACTGACTTTCCTTCTTCATTATGTTTATTTTTTTAATTAATTAATTTATTATAAATAAAATGCTACTTAGGCTGTATTGAGTATTTAGTTTCCCTGATTTTCTTTCTTCTTTTTGTTTTTTAAATTAATTATTTATTATAAATAAAATGCTAGTTAGGTTTCTTGGATTTCAGTGTATTGGGCATTTATTTTTGGCTAGATTATTGCCATCAATACATCAAAATCATGCCATGGTGAGATTGGAGACCCACTAAGCATGCATTCAGTAGGCCTGCAAAACTAGACTGATTCTTTCATAGAGGGTTCGCTTATAGAGATGTTTATTTAGTTGGAAAATTGTCAGCAAGCCAACAAAATCATAAGATGGTGAGATTCAGTACCCACCTAGCATGCATTCAGTGGGTCTGCAAAACTAGCTTCAATATTGTTTCATGCTGCTCTAGTGTAAGTCCCAGCAGCAGGGAGATGTTGGGAGTTCTTGTGGCTGTTTAGAATCTACCATTTGATACTAAATTGCCTAAGAATTTGTTAGCTCCTGAATGTGCGGAATACTTCCAAGTGTCTCATAACTGATAAAATGAATTCAGAGGACCCCAGCTGTTGCAAAACTCAGACTTCTTTCTGAAATTTAGCATTCGCAATATAGGCTTAAAGCGTTCTCAATTCAGAAGCAGGCTTTGGCTTGCAAGTTCCTGAGTTGATAGGTTAGCATCATCTCTCTTTCCAGTGCTAATATCACTTGATGGTTCTGCATGTTAAGGGTATCACCTTGGCTTTGTGGTTCAGTTATATATGTTCTGGTGCTTGGAGGCCTTTCTGTATCAAGTCCCACTAGGGTATTTTTTTTTGTATAATATTGGCAATAGGCTAATAAGATAAGATAAACATAAAATAATTTAATTAATGTCCAACCAACGACAACAAAGTTGGTCCATGGAACGCAACTCTTGTATGCCTGCTTAGAAGCCACCACTTCACATTTGGAGAAAATGAATGAGTTGTAGTTCATAAAGTGGAGCTGAATAATTCATATTCATGCAAACAACTTCTTATGGGTATAAATCAAATGAATTCATGGATTCCTTGTTGCCTGCTTTGTTTGGAAATTTTCTGTGCTGGAGGCGCTTGGTCATTCCTTTTTAGGCAAGCTAGTGTGACAATGGGCTTAGTTCCCTCCGGAAATCCCTAAAAACGACTTCAGGATAAAGTAACGGCTACACATTTTTAGGGTGAAATTTATTTTGGTCCTTTTAGCACTCTCTCCAAATTGCACGAGATTATGAATCCCTGAAATCATAGCTTCCCTAAAGACGTTAAGGAGTTATCCCATTCTAGATAATAGAGACTTTGAGAAGGGATAACATCTTCATTGCCTAGTGTTTACCTAATGAAGCATACTCTGTTGCTGTGGAATACCTCCACTAAACTGATCTCTTGGAACCAAATTTTCATGTATATCCATAGCAACAGCTTTTGAGCATTATGATTTATCGAGGATTAATTTCAAATTTTCAATCTCGTCTATTGTATGGAATTTTGTGGTATTTCAGGGGTGCTATGTTTGCATTGTAACAGGGTATTGTGACGGCAGAGACATGTGAGTGCCCATATTATTTTGCAAAATACTTTCTATTTTGCATATTTTAACTGCCTTCCAATTTTTTTTGGATGATTCATTGACACTCTTGTAAGTAGTACCTTAGGAAACCAGCTAATAAAGCTTTGTCTGCTTGCAAGCACAGAACTGATTTGTTTAAGAAATCAAATGGGTCACTGTTTTTAAAAGAGGCGACTACTCTCTCTTCTTTTTTTGAATCTATGGTACTGTATTTCTGTTAGTGCACTTCAGCTATATTGGATATTGTATTCTCTTTGACTGGAGCCATTATATGTTAAAGCCAAAGAAGAATAAAGATTTTTAGAGGACTATAACATTAATTGCCATAATATCTATTAGTTTTGTTCCTCGTGAGTTTTACCTCTTCAATTGTGGTCTATCAGGCTTATCGTGTGAATATTGTATATCCTCTTCTGTTTGCTTTCCTCAGAAATTGTGCAGATGGTTCACACAATTATTTGTTAGCAGTGGATTACTTGCACACAAACCGTGTTCTTCATCGAGATCTCAAGGTTTGCCAACAGTTATTTTGGCTGAGGTTGTTACTAAGGTGCATGTGTGACCTTGCAACCATCGTGGGTCATCAGTCTTTGCAAGCTATATCCAAATTCCACATATTTTGAAGCATGTTTGATTGATGAATGTTGTTAGTAGGCCTTAATTCAATTCTCCATGCTTTTCTTTGGTGGAGTGTTCTAACATCTTTCTAACAATGGAGCAGGACATTCGTCTTCTTAAGGCAAATGTTTAAATGGCAATCATTAGGTTTCTAGAGCTATGTTTGCTCCAATTAATTTGCAGCATGCTTTGGTCAGAACACCTTACTTTCTTGTTGGATACCTGGCTTTAGTTTCAATTTATTTGTTGTTGATTTGAGGAGATGCCTATGGAAAAATATTTTATTTTTTGAATAAATGAGAGATTAATCATTAAACATATTGATTTAGAAAATGCATGAACCTTTAGTGTTCTCTTCTTGTGTACCAAAGGTCTTCTCTTTAATTAGTGGAGCCTGTGCAGGTGATTTTGGCCTTGCCAAATTGCTTTAACTCAGATGATCTCACTTCTTTGGTAAGTACTGTCATTTCTGACTTCTCATATTAAAACTCCTCGTGCATTTTTTCCAGCAACAAATTCTAGAACGCAGTTTCCTCCAATTTAGTTGACTTTCCCCTCCCTGTTTGTAGATTTCTTAGATTCAAACAATTTTGTTGAGTGGAGATGAACAAAGATTTAACAATAAGGAAGCAGCGTTATGCATGCTCATTGTTCATTTAACTCATTTAAACAGTTCAAAAATATGAAAAACAGTGTGTGTTTAATAATTATGGTTTGATATGTGGAACTGATGATGTTTAATTCAACTGTGCAGGTTGTTGGCACTCCAAACTACATGTGTCCTGAACTTCTAGTGGATATCCCTTATGGATTCAAATAAGATATTTGGTCATTGTAATGTCCCCATTTTTGGATTCTCCTGTTCTACAGTCGGAGGCAATCTTATGAGCTTATATGGGCCTGACCAAAGGGGTAAAAATTAAAATGAGGTTAATAATGAGTTCGGGCGATTTGGAGGGGTTATTATATAGGGCACAGACTAGTCCATTTACCATCTTTCATCATCGCGATAATTTCCGCATAGTTCGCTCTTGGTTCCATGGCATTCTGATGATTTCCGTAATTTTGAGTTATTATTGAACATACTTTAATTAATTACACTAAAAGTACTATTTGGAATAGATGATCTAAAGGTATACCTTCATGTAATAGCTCGTTGGAACTGAGACGAGAAGATCTAAAGGCTGGGATGATAAGAAAGGGACTTCCAATGTCCAAGAATGCCTTAAAATCCAATTAATCACTTTCCATCATTAAAAAGAGTTATAAAAAGGGGAAACAAGGGTTATGTAGGTTTGTTCAAAAAGGGGAAAGATCTAGAAGGATCGGAAGAAGAATAAAAGGAGGGGTAGCGCTTCACTTTGCCATTATGATTTGATCTCTTATTTGGAAGTGCTCTTGAGAGCCAAGTTTTCGTTGGGGTTTTGACAAAACTCCTCCATCATTGGTTTGGTTTGTGGCTAAGTCACCAGACACGTGGACACGAAAATACGAGTATCCGACACGGGCATGGCGACCCCCGGAAACAGGACACGAAGGACACCTTTATATTATATATATATATATATTTAAAAAATTATATATATGCTTTTTTTTTTTCAAACTACACTTACAAAAATGAAATATAGACATAAAGATTCTTATTTTGCTAGAAACTAGAAGATCTACATGATACAAAATATGTAACATACTACATTGTAACATCAATGATGATCAAATGACAAACACTAAACACACAAGAAATTAGAATCATAAGCTACAACATTCTCAATCTCATTAAGTCATCAAAATCAAAATGTATTACAATATAGATAGACATTGAGTTAGAGTCACTGATACTATAGGTGGGAATGCCAATGACAAATACAAAATAGCCATAGGGTAGATACTAGAATCGTAGAAGGAAGAATCTCATAGCTCATGACTCGTGACTGTCAATAGTCCTCCATGTTGTTAGCACATATTCTTTTAAGGGGGAAGCTTCTCTCTGGATTCGGGTCTTTAGTGAGAAACAGATGAAATGGGGCTTAAGACCCATCAAATGAAGTTATCCAAGGTCGTAGTCATGAGTGCCCATGCGCAGCATGCATAAAATCTCTATTTTCAGGTTAAAAATCAAGCAGGCGGGCATTTTTGCTTTTTAGCGGCAAAGATCCATCGATGGAGTAGATCAACGGTTATCGGGAAGCCAGAGCCACGGAGTTGCATGAGGTTTAGCGCATGGGCTCATCCCTTAGGGCCAAAGTCACAAAATGATTGTGGTCGTCCGATCCAGCGCCTGATTAGCCGTTTCCGCATTTCGGCTACTGGGACTTTGAAATACAAGGGTCGAGAGCAAAGGAACGAGAACTCCCAGTGGGAGAATCCCCCAAATACATTAAGGTTCATCGTGACCGTCCATATTAAATCAAATCCGGCCATCGATTGCGGATTAGCCATTTCGGCATTTCGGCTATCGGGACTTTGAAAGACAAGGGGTCGCTCCTCCACTGCATCTGGAATCGCCGAAACACGAAATGTAAAAGCGCCTTTGAAGATAGGCACAGGGTCACAGCCCGTGGTCACTTGGGGTGATATAAAGAGCTGTGCAAAGGGCCAAAGTTTTGGGTTTAGCTACAGGAGGCGTCGCCGCATTCTCCAGGTGTCAATTCAACTCGGCCTCGATCCTGATCCCTGCTAGAGGTAAATAAAGGTAGGAGGAGGTGGTTGAAACCTCGCCTCACTCCTTAAATGTAAGGCATGGAGGTTCTGGAAGGCAGTCTACCCAAGATCGTCCTGTGTGCAGGCTTTCCTAAAGAAGCCATGTCGATTTGATGTCCTCGTTTGACCAGAGGAGCTTGCACACACTAATTTGAACTTTAATGTCTCAACTACCCTCCTGCTGCCAAGGTGGCGAATTGCTCTGAGTATATATACTCAGTTTTGTATTTTTGTGAGGATGGATGGTAGAGCGGAGCTCCCGACTGTAATGTTTTAATGAAGCACTGGTTTTCCTGGCTATGTATCTGCATATGAAATTTTCTTGTTCAATGTAAGGCAACTCTCTTTTTCATCTGGTTTCGATCTCATACTAAAAAGGTTCATGATTGATTGATTCACATGAATCGTCGTGACTGTGTTATGATAAAGGATTTATTATAGTGATGTTATGTCCTTTTAGTGTTTCTACTTTTGAATATAAGAGGTTCTTGTGTTCAAAGTTTTCTTCTACAGGCTGTTAGAAGCTCGATGCCTACAGCAGGCCTTCGCATTTCCTCACAGAAGTCTTTCTCTTACTCACCCTTATTACAACTTACTGTCTGAAGTTAAACCAAGACCTCATCTGCTTGTGCATGCCTGGCCTAGTTCCTGAGTTAGAACAATATTGTTTTGAGTTTACTTCCATTCATCACCCTTTATCAACAAATAGTGACATAAACTGATGGGCATCAGGCTTACTCCTGCTGCAATCCAAGAGTGACTTCTGACGCCAACACATGTCATAATCATCAAGATTGGCATATCTACCACTGCTCTCTCCTCCATCCTCCTCCTCCTCTATATCCAATGCAATTCGTGCATTTGTTGATGTGGACTCTGGAGGATGACCCCTCAAGAGGATCACCATCATCAAAAGTGACTGGCTCTAGCACTAGCTCATTAAGATCCAAGTTGGCTAATGCCAACTCAACATTGTTGTTTAAACCCATATCATTAGGAAACACATCCCACATCTTTGTCTTTCCCTTCAACCACTCTTCTCTCTGCCTGTATATAAGACGAAGGTTGGTGTGCACATACACCACTAAGTCACCTGACACGACGACAAAGAGAAGAGTTCAATAGAAGAGTTTATACTCAAGTGAAGGGTACATTTTTATTGGGGTCGTGACAAAAGAGTTCAACAATCAATGCCACCAACATCGAGGTACATAAAGGGCTTGGTTCTCTTGATTAAATGTCAGTTCCATACCCTCATACATGATATAAATTAGAATCCAGTGGAAACATTGCAATCTTGCCAATATTGAAATCCTGAAAATTGTTAAGTCTGTTGAATTTTGAATGGGACCTAAAATTCTACTTTCTCCATATGAAGTCCAATGAGGTTAGAACCACTCTCAAACATCCTGAAACAATTAAGTAAAAGATAAAGGAGAATGTCACTTTTAAGAATTTAACATTACCATTAATTACTAGGGTGGGTGAAATGGAGGGGGTGGGGACCTCTTTAAATAGCATTAGTAAGGCAAAATAACCCTCAGTTGCACACCAAAACACCTCACAACTCCAACTTGCATGAGAAAACATGAGCCAAGTACTTCTCTGTGTAGGACACGTTGAGGGTAAGTGTCAGACACATGTTTGAAATCTGTCCTATGAACAAGACGCGTTCCGTACACGTGTCAGACATGTGTCCTCACGTATTGTGTCTGACACGTAGGATACGTGACATGGAGGGGGGTTTGGACGTATCCTTTTACTTAGATTTGTGGTGCAACATCCACCTTAGCTAAACATAGGGGGAAATCCAACTGGGTTTTTCCATTGGAATTCATCTTGTTAGTTATATTCATTTTTGGAGGGGTCGATCTGCCTAAGAGGAGGCCGATTTCATTGCTTAAAGGTCCGTGGCACTAGGGAGGACGAGAAGATTTCCGTGGGGCTTCATTTGGAGGCCGATTCATCTCTTGAAGGCAGAATCGTGGTATTAGGAGGTTGCTAAGAGGACTGATCTCCTATTTTGCAGGTCTGTGGCATCCAGAGATATGTTGTGAGGGTTGAGTGGGGGGGCATAGTGCTTGGAGAGGCCGCCAAGAAAGGGCCGATCTCACGCCCAACTAAATCATGAGACTCGTGGGCATTGCTGGAGCAAACCGTGAGGTCTCGTGGGTGCCAAGGAGGCCGTGAGGCAGTTAAGGGAGCCGTCTCCCATTTTTTTTGTAGGCCATAGGGTTTGAGGGAGCTGTTGGGCCAATTGGAGGAGGGACGAGCCTCTGTGTGAAAGGTCCGTGGGGGTTGGGAGAATCGTGAGGTATTTGAAGGGGTGGATTCACTTGACAAAGGATTTCTGCAGTAGGTTTAACTTGAAGAAGGGACTGTGGCATCATTCCAGGTTTTTATTTTCTTATTGTATGTGTGTGAAGTTGCCATAGCAGCCAATAGGAGTTCGTATTGTTGTTCTAACTTGTTTCCCATCCATAATAAAATGCATGAGATGTCTCTTCTATTATTTGTGCCCATGGGTTAAGTGCAATATGTTTGATGTGTTATCTTACACTTGCAAACTCTTTGTAGAAATTCACCGATCAATTTCTAGCATAAAATCTTATGAATACAAAGTAATTGACACAAATCACACAAGAAAAACATCATCATAGAACAACAAACAAGTACATTTATGTTTCGGATATTACAATGGTATCAAAGCTGAAGATCTTTCTAGCTTGAAAGGAAACAATGAGGAGATATTTCAGATTGCATCATTAAGTGACCGACACTTAAATTTCAGCTGTGGTTAAGGGAAACAAGGATGATGACCGACGAGGAATTTGGCGCAAAACTTTTTCCATTGATGCTAGACTATCAAAAGAGTCTAATAGAATATCAGAAGAATCTAACAACCTTATTAGAGTATCCAGAGTTGTTGAAACCTCTATTTGGGAAGAAGAAGAAGAAAAATGAATTCAAATCTGAGGTAGTTGGTGGAGCAAAGACCTCCCTTCGTGAGGAAGGATTGTCAGAACCTCAAGTTGACCTTTTGGATGAGCATGCACCTAGGGATGTGCGCAGTGAGGTTGATAAGGCAGCTGTCTTGATACACCATTAGAGCTGGCCTATGAGGGTAATGACATTAGCATATGTGATGGATAGGATAATAGCCCATGTGATACAGTTTCCCTATCAACGTCAACATCTTATGATGCGTATGACTATTTGCGTGTGAGTACACCTAAGTATGATGATGGCTTAGCATTGGAAGAATTACTCTTGGAGGTTGATATCCCTTCTCATGAGTTATTTATAAAGGAAAGAGCCGACTTTGAGAAGTGAGAGGGAGAAGACAAATCAAAAAATTTGATTGAAGAGGATTGTTCCCATGAGCCACATCATTGGACAGGGAAGTTGAGGGTAAGCGAAGACAAATTGTGACAACCTTGAGACATTTTGATGACACACACAAATTAGTGACAGATTGTTGTTGGAGAGCTTCAGGATCACATAATAGCTTGGGAGGAGAGCCACCCTTTGTGGATTTTCAGGTGCTTAGAGAAGTAGTGGTAGTAATGAAGTCTAACTACCTACACCTACTTTCTGACATAGATCATCTTCTCATGCTTGGTGATATGTACCATGATGTGCTTAAAAGAAAGGAGGAGGAAGTTGACAGACTTACCCAGGAGCTCTAAGTTACCCAAGATTCCTTGAAGAGCACGCAGAAAGCCCTTCAAGAATCAGAGATGTGGGTTGAGCAGCTTTGTGTGGAGTTGAGTTGGGTACATCCCTCATCCTCCACATTAGACAGTCAGTCATATATAACACCATATCGCAGGAGGATGTGAGTGGTATTCATTATTTGATGGAGGAGCCGCTTCTTTTGGAGAACCCATAGAAGGCTGTACTCTCATCGGAAATAGTGTTTGCGATGATGGATGGAGTATGGATGACCATCTGTGTGAGGAGACGCCTTTGGAGGTATGCGATGGTATGGAGTAGCATGGAGTCTGGGTGACTATTCAGATAGTCCATTAGCGCATAGGGATGAGTTCCATAGAGCAATACATTTCTCGAAGATTAGTCTTCGATTGGAATATCACCAGGGCAGGATCAACGAGCAAGATACTCACAGGATTGTTCTTAGGTATCCTTATGAGTTTTTGGTCATGCCCTTGGGATTGATCAATGCACTAGTCACTTTCCAGTCTTGTAGGCAGTGGTAGAGGCATTTATTGTTTTTATTTGATGCCCTCATTATATATAGCAGGACATGGGAGGTTCACCTTAGTCAGTTGGGTGAGACATGTGAGATTATGGCCATGCCAGATTCCTTTCATTTGGAGTGGGTGATCAGTACGCAAAGTACACAAGAGGAGATCCAGGCTCTATTGGATTAGTTCACTGAGGGTTCAGCAACAGTCATTGGGAGTGGTGGGCTTCCAATTTGGTGGTGGGATCCAGGAATTCATTGGAGTGATAGACTACTTCAAATGATGAGGATGATCGACAGGGTCGTGTCAATGATTGGTCTGCGTCATTGTGGGGGTGTTGCGAGAGGAGATGTTGAGCTTTGTTCTATATGTCGAGGTAGGTTTTTTCTCATGATACCCAGGATCGAATCTATCCATGGGTCAATAGACCTTCATTCATTACGGTGTTTTGGCGAGACGTGATCTAGGATAGTGAGTTCAGTCCTTTTAGGGATTTTAACTTGAGCGTTCAGGAGAGTAGGGCGCAGTCTGAGCATGGTGATTAGACGACCATGATTAGAGGGATGCAACAACAACATGATGGTTCTCCTTGAAGATTGGTTTTGGATTCATGGATTGCAGTGTTTGACAACTCGGTAGCCGATGTAGATGAGATGGCCAATTTTCATTTTTTGGAGTTTACTCTTGAGATGCTTAAGATTGACTGCATGGAGGAGTGTTCTTATGAGGATTTGACCGAGTTTGTGCATCTTATGATTTCTTGGCTTATCAGAGGAAGTTAGGGGGATTCTTGTGTTAGCACCTTGCAGATCAATGCTATGAGTAGAGAGTGTTTCACATAATTCAGGTAGGCCCAAGAGATGTTTGCATGGAAGGGCTTCGCGGATGATGTAAGAGGAGATATGGGGAGTGTACGACTTGGCAGCAGAGTAGGTCATAGCACACTCATACCACAGGATTGATGTAGTCTTTGACCATTTATGGGCGAGAGTGGGAGAGCATCACAAGGTCATTGAGGATGCAGTGGGAAAATAGTATGTATGCAACAATTGACCAGTTCATGCACTTTCCGGTGATTTCTTCGGAGGCGACTGAGTTATCCAGTGAAGAGATGTTTAGAGTCCCTGAGCAGCTTGGGGTCATTGCCAATGATCGAGACAAACTTCCTTTTCAAATATTCGAGATCAAGTATGGCAGTAGATTTGCAGGCCGTGACTTCACTTGGATGCCTATACAAGATACTATTCATGGTAGTAGATTCAACCCTTACAGGTATTTCAGGTGTGAGTACCAAGGGAGGAGGAGGCATACTAGGCTCGGTGGTCGGACAGTTATGATCAGAGTAGCACAGCATCAACGTAGTGGTTCCTTTTTGAGATTAGCTTGGGACCTTGGGATTTCATTATTTGACCATTCAACAACTAACACAGAGGCGAGGATCAATTTTTTCTTTTATGAGATGGGTTCCCTAGTAGAGCAGTTCTTCGAGGGGTTGATTGAGTTGTTGCAGGAACAATTTTCCTCTACTTATCAACAGTATTCAAGAGGCCTCTTATGTCTGTACCTTGTAGGACCACACATTGAGCGAAGGATGCTTCACATCTTCCAGGGTGGTTTTGGATCTTGGTATGATTTTCAGTTTCAGTAGGGTTCAGTTGATGGAGTGTTAGTTTGTGATGCCATTGCTTGAGGACAAGCAATCTTTGGGAAGGGAGGATTATAATGTCTCCATTTTTGGATTCCCTTATTTTGCAGTCGAAGGCGACCTTATGAGCTTATGTCGGGCTAACCAGAGGAGTAAAATGAGGTTAATAATGAACTCGAGCGATTTGGAGGGGTTATATGGGGCCTAGACTAGTCCATTCACCATCTCTCATCATCAGGATCATTTTCGTGCAGATTGCACTTGGTTTCGCGACATTCCAACGATTTCTGTAATTTTGAGTTATTATTGAGCATACTTTAATTAATTATACTAAAGGTACTATTTGGATTAGATGATTTTTGTTGGAAAACTGAGAGGGGGGGTGAATCAGTATGATGCAATTTTTACCACTTTTAACTAGAATATGTATACATCAATTCATCCACAGTTATCACATATGCCTTCATTTAACATATCATGAACATATAACCATAAACAATATCAATCACATCATACACAATGCACAAGAGATTTTTACGTGGAAACCCAAATGGGAGAAAACCACAGAATGCTTTCTTATATATACCTAAGATTACATTCATATGAAGCACCAACTTCCAAATTCTCTAGCAACAACTAGGAGGATCCAACCCCCTATTTACAGTAAGGAAGCTACAACTCCCTAAATTCTCCAGCTCCAACTGGAAGGAGGCTACGACCCCTTGATTTACAGGCTCCAACCTAAAGGAAGCTCTAACTCCCTGTATTCTCTAGCTCCAACCGGAAGGAGGCTACGACCCCCTTTCCTTGCCCCGTCCTACTGCCCTGAAATATAAGTGTAGACTCAACCTGTCACTACCATTGATACTGTCACTGCCATTGTCACTGTCATTCTGTCACTAATATACCATCATCAATCAGATCCTCTCACATAGATCATACATCAAAATGTATGCCCATCATCAAGTATCCAAAGTATGTACCATATACCAAAATATGCACCTCAACCATATACCATATCACTCATGATATGTCTCAATCATGTCATAAGTCACGTGCCACAAGATTTTCCAAAAACAAGTATATGCCAATATCACAAAGATGTGCCTCTAACAATGAACCATAACATCCATAAACCAAGTACTAAGGATATGTCTCAAGAATTTATCAATATCACCAAGACATGAACCTCAACCATATGCAACCATGTACCAAAAAGGTCTCCAAGACATGCCTTGAGCATGTGCCAAACCATCCATGATACAAGCCTCAAACAAATGCATAAAAGACAAACCTTTACTCATGATGAAGACCTGAAGCATATCCTCTCAGACCAACTGACCAACCTGGTGTATATCATCTTCAAGAAACACAAGATAACATCTTCATTGAATTTGCCTCAGCCTCATTGGGGAGAGACCGGTCATCTGGCGAGGCCTCGCGGGACAAGTGTCGTACAACACGCGGGGGTGCCTTGCGGGACACCTGTAGCTTGACCCGTGAGGGTTAGCTAAATTAGGGTTTTTAGAAACCCTTCGCTCTCTGCAACTTCGAGACTTACACACTCCTTTCTTCCTTAGATTCGCTTCCTTAGATACGCTATGAAAAAATTACTTGAGAGATAGATATTCAATGAACTTGTGTGTGTTTAAATGAGAGGCTTCTTGAAGTGTATTTATACTTTTCCAAGTGACTTCTTTCCTTAACTTTAGCGTCAACCTGTACTTTCTTATTATAACCATTTTACCCTTTAATTAATGACTTGTAACTTCTTGTTGCAACCATTTAAGGGCTTCTTAACCATTCTTTGGGGCTTTCAACTTTATGAGGGCATAACTCCTCAACCGTGAGGAACCACGTGACGTACCACCTACCGTTGGAAACAACATTACGAGGACTATCCATCTATTATGGTTTTTTATGTACTTGTAACGTTCTTCAACCTCATTTTCCTCAGTCAACTTTGGGCCTCATAATCACATCTCTGGGCTTCTTGTAGATTTCTTCAAAGCGTCTTCCTATGAGGGCTATGCTTAAAGCTATGCCATAAGGGGACCACTTTGGAGACTTCTTCAATTATACCCATTACTTCTAGAGGCTTCTAGACTTCTTCTAAAGTTGACATCAATGACAATCAATTTTCCAACAATCTCCCCCTTTGGCATTTATGGAAACACTCATGCTCCCCCTGTGACCAATGCTCCCCCTGTCTGCATGCTTCTTTTCTTTCTACCCCTTTGACATCAATGGAAAAGGGTAACTTTCCCTGACAATATACCTTCTTCTGACAGTATGTTACTAAACCTTCTCTCCTCCGGTACTTTTTGTCCATCGGTGCTTCTTGGTGATGTAAACTACTGACATATATAAAAAGCATTCATATTAAGGTTCCTAAATTCACTGATTTGAAATCAACAATCTTCTCTTCACAAATGATTTCTCTTCCCTTGTCTTCTTTGCAAAAAAACCATGTAGATCACTGTGGAGTAGAAACTACTCCAAGTTTCTGTCGAAGATACTCAAATGTCTCTCTTGGGAGAGGTTTGGTGAAAATGTCTGCAATTTGTTCCTTTGTCCCAATGTACTCTAACTTGATATTCTTTTCTGTAACTTGTTCGTGCAGAAAGTGAAACTTGATCGTAATACGTTTGGTATTGGAATGCATCACTGGATTCTTGGAAATACTTATAGCAATGGTATTGACACATAATATTGAAATAGGCTCATCATACTTTACTTGTATATCTTGCAGGGTTTGCTTCATCCAAAGAACCTGAGTACAACATGTTGCTGCAATATATTCTGCCTCTGCTGTGGAAAATGGTACTGAGGACTGCTTCTTGCTTAACCAGGATACCATAAAATTGCCCAAATAGAAAGTTGCTCCGCTAGTACTTCTTCAATCATCAATGCTTCCTACCCAATATGCATCTGCGTAGGCGACCATAGTCAACTCATTCCCTTTCGGATACCACAATCCAAACTATGTTGTTCCTTTAAGATATCTGAATATTCTCTTTACTGCCAGAACATGAGTTTCCTTCGGTACTGCTTGAAATCTTGCAACCTGTCCAACTGCTTGCATTACATCTGGTTTTGAGGTTGTCACATAAAGTAGGCTGCCAATCATCAATCTATAGAGTCTCTGATTTGCCTCCTTAGATTCATCGTCTTTGCTCAACTTGCAACTAGTGACCACAGGAGTACTTACTGGTTTGCAATCTTCCATTTCAAACTTCTTTAACATTTCTTTGATGTACTTGGTTTGGGAAATGAAGATGCCTTCATCTAACTGAAATATCTGAAGTCCCAAAAAGAATGTTAATTCACTGAGTAGTGACATTTTAAACTCATTCTGCGTATCTTGGGCAAACTTCTTATTCATCCTATCATCATCACTTCCAAAGATAATGTCATCCACATATACTTCAATAATAAGTATGTTGTCCTTATCAATCTTTACATAAAGATTGTTGTCTACATTACCCTTTATGAATCCTTGTTGTTGCAAATACTTGTCCAATCTTGAATACTAGGCTCTACGGGCTTGCTTGGGTTCATACAAAACTTTCTTTAATCTGCAAATATAATCTTCTCTTTCTGGCAGTAGAAACCCTTCTCGTTGTTCGATGTAGACTTCTTCTAGTTCTCCATTTAGGAAAGTTGATTTTACATCCCTCTGATATGCTCTGATCCTTTTGGAACATGCATAGGCCAAGATCATTCCGATTGCTTCCATTCTGGCAACAAGGGCAAAAGTTTCTTCAAAATCTACTCCTTCAACTTGAGCATATCCTTTTCATATTAACCTTGCCTTGTTTCTAATCACTTGTCCATCTTCGTTTAGTTTGTTTCTCAACACCCATTAATGGGTGTTGAGAAACAAACTAAACGAACATGGACAAGTGACCGATCTCCTATTTGAAGATTTTATTCGCAAGATTTGAAGGAAGAATCGTGGTATTAGGAGGTTGTTGGGAGGACCGATCTCCTATTTTGCAAGTCCGTGGCATCTAGAGAAGTTGTGAGGGTTGAGTGGGGAGGCGTAGTGCTTGGAGAAAACCGTGAAAGGGCCGATCTCACGCCTAGTTAAATCGTGAGACTCGTGGGCATTGCTGGAGCAAACCGTGAGGTCTCGTGGGTACCAAGGAGGTCGCAGGGCAGTTAAAGGAGCCGTCTCCCGTTCGTTTTGTAGGCCGTAAGGTTTGAGGGAGTTGTCGGGCCAATCGGAGGAGGGACGAGCCTCTGTGTGACAGGTCCGTGGGGGTTGGGAGAACTGTGAGGTATTTGAAGGGGTCAATTCACTCGACATAGAATTTTTGTAGTAGGTTTAACTTGAAGAAGGGATTGTGGCATCATCATTTCAGGTTTTGATTTTCTTATTGTATGTGTGTGCAGCTGCCATAGCATCCAATAGGAATTTGTATTGTTGTTGTAACTGGTTTCCCATCCATAATAAAATGCCTGAGATGTCTCTTCTATTATTCGTGTCCATGGGTTAAATGCAGTATGTTTGATGTGCTATCTTACACCTGCAAACTGTTTGTAGAGATTCACCAATAAGTTTCTCGTATAAAAACTTATGAATACAAAGTAATTGACAGAAATCACACAAGAAAAACATCATCATAGAATAACAAACAAGTACATTTCTGTTTGGGATATTACAGTTATTAGATGTGATATATACTTATTTCTTTTGTTTGGTTTTCTAGAGCCTATATAAGCATTGCTACTATGTTTACCTAATAAATGTTTGTCAATTCTGACAATGCATTTTAATATTTTCTCTATGCTGAGATAACTGCCCATCAACTTGCATTCGGAGCATTTGTAAGCTGCTTCTCTCTGTCTATGAATTGAGGGTGCTTGAGATATTCTCGATAAAAACTCTGAAACTATAAATGAGCATGTGATATGGAGTGTGCGTGTATGTCTTGTATGAGTTGAATTTTCCAGCTGCAGATCCGGTCCAGATAATGTTGAGTTGTATGAATGCTTGAAAGTTGTAAAGTACTAATGTATACCAACATTCTACTTTTCCTAATTGAGGGTTTCAGACGCTAGTTCTGATCTATTATGGTTTAATGATTTCTTCGTTCCTTTAACATCCTTTTTCACTTCCCATCCACAGTGTTAAACACAACTATTGGAGTATAGTATACATGAATATTGGCATCTTTCTTCACTGAAATGAAGATTAACATGGATGACTGCATTGACCTAGCACACTCTGCATTAATAGCATCGCTAGTGATACTTTTTTTTGCATTCCATGTTTGCAACCAATTGGAGAATTTTTTTAAAAACAATGGTCTTTCTTTGTTTTATTTTTTATTTTACAATATATGGGGGACTCGTTAGTAAGATAAATCGTTCAGCTATTGGTACATAACTTAGCATGCACTCTCCGTCCTTGTAAGTGACTATTCATTATTTGGGATCTAGATATTTTCTTTTCTAAATCAAATTGGTCTTTTAGAATGTATAACAAGTTTAACAACTTTATTCTCATTGAACTATTATAAAACAACCAAGGCTGTTGGAAGTGGGGAGTGGGAGCGGAGAGCGCAATTTTCAAAAAATTCTGGGAGCGGGAGTGTTTTTATATAATACATATTTTAATATATTTTGATGCATATCTGGTTAAGAACATGCATTTCCTCTTATGAGGTCACAAGTTCAAATCTAGATGGGGGGGTAGGGTATGTACACCTCTGTAGACTTTAACAGTCAAATCACTACGCAGAGGAGGGTCCCTTGTCCCACAAACAAGAGGGTCTCATACACCAATTTGGTGTCTAGCTTGGTCGTGACCTTAAAATTAGATTCTTATTATTATTATTATAAAAAAACATGCAGAACGTGTAATCAATTGCAAAAAACATGAAAACATAGCTTTAAGATCATTTAACTTTCGGATTAGTAATGATCATTAAAGTATCAACCATTTAGTACACATGTAATATCAATCATATAAAATTTGTCATCAACAGATTGTAGTAGACAACATCAACCACAAAATGAAATAAACTCTAGAGCATCATATAAAGAGTTGTAAGATTCAATCAATAGTTCAAAGTTTAAACTTCAAAGGTAAACTGTAAAGTTGTAAAGGACATATGCTAGGGCATGGAGTTGAACATTCAGATTATCCCACCTTTTGACCACATGTTTATGGATATGATCATACAAGATTGCATCCCTCGGCTCAACAATGCCTTTGATTTTGCCTAGCATGTTGACCATCTGCTCATACACATCTCCAATCATCGATTGATCTGTATATGCAAGCTGAATTATACTGTAAATGGGTTTGGTGAACTGCAAAATATACCTAACATGTTGCCAACAATGACCATCAAGAACCATGTCCTACACCTCCTGAAATTCAAGTCTGTTAGATACGGATGTAGCCTTGTCTTTTATATCCTTCCATGAATTACTCAAGGGCATACTAACCAATGCCTTTCTTACCTTCAAAAGGCGCTTGAAGGTGCGATAATAGCTAGCAAATCTGGTCTTTGCAATTTTTAGTAACTCCAACTTGGAGTGATCGTGGAAAATGAAGTGGGCAATGGTATGATGGGTAATAAATCTTATCATCTTCTTCCTTCTCTTGTACAAAACATTGATCCATCTATAATCACAGTCCTTCATTTTAATCATATCTTGCATCAAAAGGTTCATTTTGTGAACCAAACACCCTGACTAAAATATATTGAGGTACCAATCCTCAATGATTGCTCCTACTACCTTACAATTAGCAACATTATCAATGATGAGTTGAAAGACATTGTAGGGCCTAGGCCCCAATCTCTTGAATGTTCTATCAAGGCTTCTGCAATATTAATACCAGTCTTGTAGCGATCTGAGTAGTCGTGGGATGAAAGGAAGACCACACCACTAGCAGACACACCAAGAGTATTTATCAATGGCATGCCTTTAACATTTTTCCAAACATCCAATTGACAATTCAGTGCTTATCTTTAAACTTGATTGTTTGGCATGGTTTGCAGGAAATGTTTGATTAAAAGCGTGCGGAGAAAGAACTCAGAGCATAGGCCAACTGTGAAGTCCCATCTTGGTGTTAGTTTAACTTTGAAGCCATTAGTTGATGGATTACAATATCTGTTTGTTTGGCAGGTGGTAGAACATGCATCTTTTTGTTTGATTGGAATTGTAGAATCTTTTGCCTCTTCTTCAGAGACGGATTCTTGAAGAGAAAGACTTGATTGGATTTGAACCTGTGATGTATGGCCTCCCCATCGACAACATGCCTTGGGCGGATGGTTCAACCAATTGAGATAACCCTTGGGGATCTTAAGAATAAAAACTTATTGTAGTACAAGAATTAAGAAAATGGATTAAACCATCTAATACCAAAAAATAAAAAAATTTCACGTTGAAACTTAAAATCCAAGAGAGTTACGTAGGCTAATAAATTTCAGTGAGGCAATAAAATATGGCAAAACCATACTATAGCAATAACATAATTTTATCATCAGCTTCTGTTGGCAGAAGCTCCATGACCTTGGCCATAAATACAGAGCTTTCCAAAGATTCAAGTTGCTTTACATGAAATGCTCTTTCAACGTAAATTCTGTACTGAAAGTCTTAAGTGAATTGAGTGAGTCTAGGTCTACCTTGATATCTCATGGTTGCCTCTAGTGCCGTTTGAATGATGTTTATTTGGACTAGAGATGAATACCATTTATAAGATTCCTTCTCTTTAGGTTCTAATAGTTTATCTATGTTCTAGGGTAGGTTTGGAATTAACTTATTTTCTTAGTGCCCTTTGATGTTTATTTGGACTAGAGATGAATATCATTTATAAGATTCCTTCGCTTTAGGTTCTAGTTGTTTATCTGTGTTCTAGGGTAGGTTTGGAATGAACTTATTTTCTTATTTGTAAAAGATGACATGTTCTGTTATATAAAACAGTGACAAGTATAATATTTTTTATCTATGAAAACAGAAACATCAATTTAAATAAGTCATGTATTTAGACCAAAATAGAGACCATGTTCTCTCATCTCATATGCGACCATTTCACTGATTAAAACTGGTAAATGATTGCACAACAACGACATCATAGAAGGGAGGACTAATAAAAAAGCATAAAGATGGATTAAATTAATTTTGAATTTTAACATAGAAGTTAGAACATGAAGTGAATATATAGGACTAGGATATTTTAGAATCTTTACTATCAATCAGTTGATCTATATTTGGTTTTTGAAGAGATACTTTAATCTGGGAATCTTTTAATGCAATTTAGCCAGCATTTAAGGTCGAAGACATTGCCGGTAAGTTTCATACAACACACTTCAGGAAGATTTTTGTATGTTTGGTTTTGAATTTCAGTAATTGTCAATCAATGTTTTAGTGTTGATTTGTGTGATGAATCTGTTATATGTAGTTGCCCAGATTTATGCAATTTTGGGACACCGCTCCAAGGTTTTACATTCAGATTCTAATTTCATAAATTCAGATCATAAATATATACCAGTATACTCTTATGTCATATGAGAAATAAAAGTTTAATGTGTTTATAGTTGAACTTCTATTTTGTATCAATTCTTTTTAGATCAAATTTTCGATAAATAGTTATAATAAACAATTTTACTAGCACTGTAAACAAACATTTGGTTTTTAAAATTGACAACATTTCTTAGTTTTCGTTAATATATAAGTAGTATTTTATCAGAAGTGCAAAACCAAAACAAAACCAATTGCCATTTTGCTAAACAACATTTCTGTTGTAAATACATAGCGAAACAGTTCCGAAAAGCATGCTTGTTCAAAATAATTTATTCTTTTGAAGTGAAGGCGTATCAAGTCAGATAAATAATTATGAGTATAAAAAGTTGTCTAACTCCATAGATTTTAGTACAAATTTGATTTCACACCATTAAAACTTTGCCATAATGAATTTTAAGTGTTATTTCACTGGTTCGAAAATTTTCGCATTCAACTCAGAAACTGAAGTGTTCTCACTCTTAGCTCCTCAACCTGAGTTAAAACAATTTTTTTGTGTGTGTTTGTTTCATGGATTTGAAATGTTCTGTGCTACCGTCAACAAAAACTAGGAAGAAGAGCTTGAATTAGCTCATGCAACCACGGTGGCTATGAATTGTTGTATAGAGCGCTATGCTTATAGTTACAGACCAGTACCGAATCATGTGCAAGAGGGTAAATTAATTTAACAACAAATACGTGTTTGCCGATGGCAGTCATCAAACACTGCATACAATCCAGTGGCTATGGGATTCAACTTTCCCTGGCAGTGATATATTTTTGCTGCATGACAACACTGTATCTGATGCAGTGCCAAAAGAAAAGAAAACAATCCATTGAATCCTTTGTCTGTGAGAATATAATCTACGACAGGCAGAATATAATGCACAAATTAAGGATATCTTTTCTATATCCAAGGCACACTAGAATAAAATTGTGCATGCGTCTACAACACCTTCATGCAAGGCTAATAACCCAACAATAACCTTCGCAATACGATCAATGAAAAAGAGCTTCTGCTCAATTTCCTTCAAAGTGGATCTCTGTCTTACATGCATCACATTGACAAGAATGTCTTCCATGTATCCACATTGACAAGAAGGAAAACGGATTCATTGTGCCATTGCTAACATATCTGATACATTGATACATTTATAACTGCAACATAAATTATTTTAAGCAGATTTATCATCAGATTAAAAATTTCATCAGTAAGATATGGTGGAGAGATAAATAATAGTGACAAGACTATACTTCATTAGCAGAATAGTGGAATAACACCAAGGCTCTTTCGGATCTACTGTAGTTTACAAATCTTCAATTCTCGAAGATTCTGTACTGCAGTTCGTTCCCTCTGATTCGGGGTCTACAACTCTGCCTCTGGGAGTGGATTTCCCATCTCCTGAGCTGTCTTGCATCTTATTAATCCTTCCAACGCCCTTCCCCCAAGTCTTTTTCTCTCTCCTGTCCGTTCAGCTTCCTCACCTCAACGATTTTTGGCCAAGGATGTTACAAATAAATTGTCGCTACACTATGGCACATTTTAGATTTACATGGGAGAGTTTTCCTTCGAACTCCCACAAGAATCACTGAAGTGGGAGGGTAGGATGTTACAAATAAATTGTCGCTACACTATAACACATTTTAGATTTACATGGGAGAGTTTTCCTTCGAACTCCCACAAGAATCACTGAAGTGGGAGGGTAGCGTTGGAATGGAGATGAAATTGTACAAGAGAAGTTAATGTTATATTTTTTTAATCCTTGGATCCGGATTACCAAACAAACCTCCCAAATTGGGGTTTTTGGTTCCACAAAAATTCAGATAAAGAAAGTACTCTGGACTATGTCTCCCAACTCTTGGCTTTGGCTCTGGTTTTGTCTCTATGTCTGGATCTGGCTCGGAACATACATGTGGATGTGGTTGATTCTACGCATCGTTCAAACAAAGTGTTCAGAAATAAAGTCTTTGCTTTGAGTTTGATGAACTCATGGCAGTTACTTTTGCTTGTTGCTTAAGATCTACGACAAGGGAAAAGAACAATCCTGCGAGTAGAACTCAACTGCCCACCACATGAACTTGGACATTGATGGATGTTTTCCATCTCCTGAAATCTGTATTGCTTTCCAAACCATGTCTAGCATCTTTTACAAAAACGGTGCTGTGTTTGGTTTTTTCCGTTGGCCTGAGCTTCATAATGCACATTCTCATTGGAAGTTTTGTTTGTTGTTACAGAATTTTATCTTATCATGAAAATTGTGTTTTCTTACAATTTTCTGGGTTACTGGCCTAGCTTTTAATGATATAATCTCAAAATCCTTACCAGCATAGTTTTTATGAAATGATATCAAAATCCTGATATGTAACTACACAATGTCATTGTGTGTAACTACACAATGCCATTGTGTAGACAAAATCTGATCTGGTAAGACTTTCACTTCTATCACATTTATTTGTGTTTTGGATTATTAATTTGTTTCTTTATGTAAAAAAAAAATGAGATATTAAATAAACACATGCATTTTGAGGTTATATTCTATTATCAAAACAAAAGTGTGTTTTAGATTATTAATTTGTTTCTTTATGTCAAAAAAAAAGAAATATTAAATAAACACATATATTTTGAAGTTATATTTTATTATCAAAACAAAAATGGAGTCATGTAACTTCAAGTAATATCTAACTTTAATTCCATATATGATATTAGATACTATATGTTTAACTTTTTGTCCAAGAAAAAAATACATTTATATTTTAAGATATTATTTTTCTCTATAAACTATATGTTAAAAATATTATAAGTGGTCATTTTACTAGTGGGTATTTTATTTTAATTTATTTTTAAATAAGATTTTTCATACTTTATTGGAAGATAAAATATTTCCGTTATCTATATGTTGAGATATACATGCTTCTGGTGTGAAATAGAAAGTAATGTTGTGAAGTTTATCATACTTATATTTCTTCCATCTTTTTGTGTTATGGTGGTAATTTTTTCTACATGATATTAAACTTTAAGCTGGACACTGTTACAAGAAAGCCCTGTTATAATGGAAGTTTCATATTTGTTTGTTGTATATTATGGGAAAAATGTTGCCAAAAGGAGTTTCATATTTTTTCTACATGGTATCAAACTTTAAGCTTGACACTGTTACAAGAAAGGCCGGTGATAATAGGAGTTTAATATTTGTTTGTTGGACATTATATATGAAGGTGATAATGGGATTTTCATATTTGTTTGTTAAACATATGGGAAAAGTGTTGCCCCATATATGGAAGTGATAATGAGAGTTTTATATTTGTTTGGTTTAGTTTAGGTGAGTTTGTAGTTGAGGTTAAACTGTAAATCTTTTTTGTCATAAATAAATGAGATGAAGGACACGTGGGCTATAATTTAAAGAAAAAATGCACCTGATTGAATGTTGTTGATAAAATAAGATGAATTAATAGTTTGATAATTAATTCTGAATAAATCCTTATTCATTTGATATTCATAGTGAAAGGGTTATTAAAAATGTTATCACTTAATATTCAATAAGTTAAGATTTCAAGGGTTATTAAAAATGTTATCATTTAATATTCATTAAGTTAAGATTTATTTTTTTTTA
The DNA here is from genome assembly GCA_032191745.1 of Picea mariana. Taxonomy (NCBI): domain Eukaryota; kingdom Viridiplantae; phylum Streptophyta; class Pinopsida; order Pinales; family Pinaceae; genus Picea; species Picea mariana. The sequence goes on along the minus strand of JASDQU010108715.1, from coordinate 3,936 downwards.
ATAAATTGTGGTTTTTCATATTATTTTAAAAACGGAAATCTTTTAATTATACATATTTGTATATATAATATTTTTAATTATGTATAATTGTATATAAAATATTTTCAATTATGTACTATCACTTGAATGAAACCATGTAACAATCGAGGAACATATTTACAAGACTTTAATTCTCCACCCAAATTGATGAAAAATTGATAAAACTCTAGAAAAATCAAAATAAAAAAGATTAGTGAACACTCAACTCTTATGGAGATTCTCCACTCTTTAAGAGAAAGTATGTCATGACTAGCCATTTTCAATTTTTCAAAAGGTCACTCATGATATAAGTTATATTAGTAAATCTAATTATTTTAACAATATAAAGATGCTAAATGATAATTAAATTTAGTTAGGTGATTAAAACAAATAATTATTATCTTTTCCATCTAAATTCAATTCTTATAAATGATATGTTGAATTCATAAAAAAAAATATATTGTTATAATGATTTCAAACTCTATTTGATTTTCCTCAAATAATATAAACAATATATTATTATAAATACTCCAAACTCAAACTCTATTATTGAAGTATAAGCTGGAATATATATATATATATATAT
>JASDQU010108714.1:137842-152611 GCA_032191745.1 Picea mariana | reverse complement strand
AATAAATGCCTTCCTATCTGCTAATACAATACAACTACGCTTGCTTTGAATGCCTCATCCAAACGACGGTGCAACAGTCTCCAAAGCATTTCAAAACGTGCGTGCTGGCACTGTCCAGCTGTAGGTTCTTTCTTCGTGCGCGCTGGCTCGCTTGATAACGTGTGGATGCTCCTGCATCAGTTTGGCTGGCCGCTGTGTGTTGTATAAACAACTGCTGCAACTGCTTCGTCAATTGCTCAATGGGATTTTTTTGTGCTGAACCAACAATACCGTCGACATGTGGTCCAACTCTCTATCTAGTGTTATCAAGTATTGAGCATGGTGCATCTAGCAAGATCTCGTATAATAAACTGAACCAAGAATATATTAGCTCAAGCTATTGAGCTCTCATGATGGTGTAATCTTCGGAAAATACTCCCGACGTCGCAATGTCTTTGGACAACTATGGGACCAAATACTTAAGGAACCACTCGAGCAGGAATGTTAGTGGGACCGGTACCTTAATTAAACTCTTTTGGTGTCTCCATTCTCATATGTGATCAGAGATATGGTCTGCTTTTGTTTGTGAGAAATTGGACAGCAATTTGGTGCCAGCGTCGTATCTCACAAGTAACTGGAAATGGTTTAGGAAATCCATCGTCAATTCACCGAAGGAAGAGTATCTTGAGCGATCGAGCTCAATGTACCATTTCGTGGCACTCCCAATGAGAGTATGTTGAAACAATCGCAATTGTACGGAGTCGTCTTTCAACGAGTTAGATGAGCACCAAAGATGGAAGGTAGTCACATGATCTCCTGGATCTTCATTAGACTTGGCTTCGAACTTTGGGATGTCCAAAGGAAACTTTGTCGGCATAGAAGTCCAACGTAGATTGTGACAGATAGGGTCATTCAACAACCCTGTCAAGTCTGGCAAATGCAAGGTTGCCAGGAAGGGTAGTTTGGGTTATTGGTGATAACCTGGGAAAGAGGGGCCTGGAATTTGACTGGCACCAGGTTGCCAGGAAAAGTTCGGTTGCTAGCCTGGGTTCTGGTAAAAACCATGGTCATGGCCAACGTATGGATTTTGTGTGTGAGAAGACATCATCAGCTGATTTCCAAAATACAACATAGATGGTTGGTCATGCATGACATTCACAAGACTTTGGGAAGGGTTGCCCCATGTCGGTCCCGTGGGGAGAGGCATAGTGCTTTGTCTGGGGTTCCATTGATTGTGAAAAGAATTACCCCAGAACGAAATTCCTGACAAGGGAACTGATCCCTGCCAAGAATTCCAAGGCCCTGATGTGGAAGAAGTTCATGGGTGTGCCCCCTGTGCAGGAATAGTACCCTGCATAGGAATAGGTTGTTCGAAACCGGGGTTGCCCCCAGTTGGGAAAGTAGCTGACGAGAAGGTGTTGTTACCAAATGCACCGAACAAAGAAAATGGTGTCGAATCTACCGGCATATTATGCGAAGGTGGTCCTTGACTCCCCGCTCCAAATAAACTATGGTGTGTAGGTGGCCCGACGGATTGCTGATGCGTGCCACCGAGTGAAGGGGATGAAGGAGGTATATGAACTCCCCCATAAAGGAAAGCATTAAAAGGAGCAGGAGTGCTACCCATGTGTCCTTGCAGAGGAGTGTCAGAGCTCCCTGCCCCCAGACCTGAAGTATGTGAAGTGGAGTAGGAAAGTATGGGACTTGTACCTGAACTAGGCATCTCGTATGAGAACGGAGGGCCTATTGCACTTGGTGTGAAAGGGGTTGTGGCCACCGCTAGAGACAGGATCAGACCACTATGCGATGTAGAGGTGGTCGAGACCATGGTGGCTCGGACCGGTGACAGTGGGTTAGGAGGTGGAAAGTCCCCTGTGGTGACAACCGTAGTGGGAATTGAAGAATTCCCAGAAGGAGTAACAACATTTGTTTCCATTATTGTGTGTGACACCGTTTGTAACTCGTAAGGATGCATCGGTATGATGGTGGGTGCCAAAAGATCAGTGGTGGAGGTTTCAACCACACCAAAATATTTCACTCCAAGGGATAAAATGGTCGATTCCTCTGGATGTTGGTCGGACACAATTTCTTGCGACCCAGTCACTTCAAAAGACCCTTGTTGGTCTAGCTTTCACCTTAGTGGTCGTGGGGGTGGCTTTAGTGTAACCGGCGACAGGTCAAGAAGCCTTCTTGACTGGCGGAGCTCGTGATCCTCCACCGTGTGAGAAGATCAAAGACACTCTAGGGCATTCTAATCATTTAAAAGTAACACACACTAAAAAAGTCCCTATAAGATAAGACAGGAAAACACTAAATTAATTGGAAGAACAGTTACAACGACCAACACTAGAGCAAATTACCGGTGTAAGTGCAACTCAAAAATGGAAGCACCCTCCAGGTATACTTTGCAAAGTGTGGCCCAATGTCTGTCCTAGGTACCACGGTATACCCCCACAGTCATCTGTGTATGTTCCTAAAAAATATAGGCAACTAGGTTTCCAACACGCGAACAATCACCAGGCAAGTATAGTCGAAAGTCGGGTAGACCACAATGAACAGGGTATCGAGCCCAAAACCTGTCAAGGGTATTGAGTGAAAGTGGTCTGGAAGACAACTGAGGACCTAGAATGTATTTGAGACCCACAAAGCCCCGTGGCAAATGCAATCAACAGAATCCCAAGACAAGCCCTCTATATGTGTTTTCCACTACAATTGGTCCATCTTTGGAGGGGTTATCTCCGCTACCTTTCCGCACACGACCTCGTGTTTATCCCCTATGTTAGAGGGGGGTCCCGGATACTTTCATGATACTGGACTTGGACACTACCTAACTCAGACTCCAATGTTTTATTTTAATGGCCTTGAAGAGTTTCCTCTCCAACCTAATCCAAGGCCCTAATCCTAAACTAGTTGGTTAACACTACAAACATAAAAGTCTATTAAATTTTAGATTAATTTTATGGCTTGTATTATGTCAAAGGGTATGAAATTGAAACTGATGATGTTTGAAAGACAAAAGTAAAAATGAACAAAAAGATGGAAACAAAAGCCTTAACTTAGTGCAAAATTTCAACAACTTTTCAATTTTTTTTTTTTTTTAAATTTTCTAAGATCTTTTGAACAGAAAACTCAAAGCAAGATTTCAATTGACTACGAACTACTTAAAATCTAAGTAAACTATCAATAACTTATGAAAGAAAATATTTTTCCCTGGTTACTAATGCAAAACAACACTTTTCAACCAAACAAGAAAATGAAGGATTTTATTATTATTATTTGAATGCTGACAAAGCAAAAAGGAAAAATATCAACAAGTCAAAAACCAAGAAAAATTTTGGCGTAATCGCAGATCGCAAAGTATCACTTTCAAGAAATCACACACTAGCAACTTAAAAAAGGACTCTCACACTTGTCTAAAAACCATAAAGAAATTTTTTTTATCACAACTTTTAAATGAAAAAAAGAAAGCTATGGCTAAGATCAACCCTAAGCTATTGACTGCTAGGACAAATATTCAAAAGCCTGAGAGGTATAAGTCTTGTCAAGGGAAAGGATGACTGCCTTACCCTCAACAAAAACTATCCTGCACAAGCACACTACTGACAATTGAACAGCAAGTGCGTGAATGTGAGTTGTGTAGAGCCAGAGGGCGTGTACATGCGTGTTGGCCTTATACAAACCACATGTACATCTAAAACTCTAAAACAAATAAAAACAGAAAATCCAAACCAGGAAGAGACCACTGATATTGAGAACTAGGATCTCTTGAAGGCTTAGACACTCTATTTAACAGAAAAAAAGGAAAACAATATAAGGAAAAAATTTGTAAAACAAACCAATCTGAGATGAGACTGCAAACAACCAAGACTAGAAAGAGTTCTAGAAAACCCCTGAGAATGACTGATTCTGATAGGGAAGAGGATGGCTACCTCAAAAAAATTCTGGAATCTACACGCTAATGTTACTTCTTCAGCTAGTGTTTACATGCAGGCTGTAAGAAAGTAGGGCACGGGTACACGTGTGTAGACCTTATGCAGGCCGCATGTACCTCTATGGGTCTCGAAAAAACACAGTCAAGAAAATAATAGAGATAGCTGGTATGAAAGACCAGACTCTCTGTTAGCTCAGACTTTGCAGAAACATCAAAAAAAAGGAAAGAAAACCAGTCTTTTAAAACTACCCAAAAATATTCCCAGGAACCCGAGAGACCTTCCCCAGTATGGTCGCCAATTCTGTTGTGGTGGGAAATCCCCCTATGGACTAGCATTTAGGGTTATATTATGCATGCAGATAAGATCGAAAGAATCCTATTTTCTACCATTGTCCCAAACTTAATCCCCATTTCTTTCAAGAAAATACATGGTTAAACGAACATACCTTGTTCTGAATGTTTGATGTCAATCCTTCTTCATGCTTGATCGCTTGTTAGAAGCTATCCTCCCAAGGCTGACCTACATACAAAACAAGCAACAAACTCTACATGCATTTGTTCTACATATTAATGGGTTAAAGAACCAAACATATATTCACTAAACTATGAAGAACTCATATAGTGACAGGAAAAGCATTTCTTTATTATTAACTTTAATGAATCAACTTACAATGTCGAGACCGGCCACTGCTTCTCGAACCTGATCCTAGGATCCTCTTCAAATGTCCTCCAACTTCTTTGCTTTGTATCTCTCTTTGCACAAGGATGGCTAAAGGGTTGGAAAAATGGAAATGTGCAATTGGGTAGAGTTTCTTTACTCTTATTCTCCTCTTCCAAATAGGAACCCTAACCCTTCTTTTATAGGCAAGAAGAAGCTAGGTATTTGGGTGAACCCTCAGCCATGCATGGCCAGAGGATTCAGTTAACTCACCCAAAGATGTGTCTTCCATCGACAACTTTTTTTTTTCATGCTTCTGAAGGTCCACGTGGGATGTAGTGGGCTAGCTAGCATGGACACTGTAGATCCACGTGGGTTGTCGTGGGTCAGCTAGCGTGGACTTTTAAAAATGGAGTTTTTAGAAGAGTTGTTCAGTAGTGTTTTGGAAAAGAAGGAATCTGAGATGGCCTGATGTCAGGTAAACATGTATGGTGAAAATTAGGGTTATAACAAAGGGGGATCACTAGCTCATTAGGTTAGGGTTTTGGATGTTGTTGGGTCCTATATGTATATTGTATTGTAAACAATGTAACACCAATTAATGAATATAGAATATGTTGGTTTTCCTGGTTTGGGTTTCCAGGGGAAAAATCTCTGTGTAATGTTTGTATTTGCCATTGTATCTTTTCTGGTCTTTTCTGAATATCTGTTTGTAGTAGATATTGTACAAGTTTAAGATTTACACCTTGAACAAGGAGGTATTTTCCTCGATTTCTATAGCCATGTTATAATCTTCATTGAGTGTTTTTGGGCCCTTTTTACTGACGAGAAACCCTAAATGCAACAAGAGCGCATTGGTATAGAGGTAAGAAAGGTATTTTTCTTCAAGATGATAGTTTATAGGAATTTTCCATAGAAAATTTTCAAACCTATCCTGGAATTCCCTAATAGTCGCATTCTTAGTTTGTTTTATATACACAAGTCATTTTAGTAACATTTGGATATACTTCAATTTAATACCTCGTCTCTTGAGAAATGTTTCTTCTAAATCATCCATAGATGTGATGCTAGCATTAGGGAGATCGTCATACCATTCTCTAGCATTTCCATGAAGAGTAGAAGAGAAAAGTTACATTGCCAAATCCTCATAATCATCACTACTAGGGTGGAGTTGAAAGAAAGCCCAAAAATCATCCATGTGATTGTTGTCCTTAACCCCATCATTACCAGTGAATCTAGGGAACCATTTTTCATACCTCGGGGGAATTTGTCAAGGGTATCCCATGATTTTACTCTTGTCTAAGGGTTTGAAATTTCCAAGGTCCCATTGAGAATCCATGGTTGGATTTTTCATTAGTGGAGTCGCTAGATAATCCTACTAGGGATCATCAAAGAGAAAAGAGGGAATCACCCTCAGTGGAGTCACTAGGTAAGATTTGTGAAGTGAAGGCTTTGGATAAACGATTACTGAAAAGTGTCATTGAGGAATATTGACTCAGTGTTCCTCGACAAAGAAACCAAAATGTTATCACACAATTGGTACTTGCCCAAAATCCAAAGGCAAATGAATGATAAATTTGCGTAACAGGAGGTTGTCCTATCACTGTCACCTAAACAAGACACCTCTTTCTATTTAGGAGTAATACCCCAGGGGAGACGTCCCCAGTGACCTGGGTTTTGGAGAAGGCTAAGGTAAGAGTATCAAGAAAGTCCCACCCCTCTCAGAAGTCACTATGATCAAAGTTTCCAAGGTTTTTAATGAGATGAAGCAAAGTAATATTTAAGTGTCCCTGCCCAGAAAAAGACAACAAGAAAAATACTATTTGGAAGTACCGTATGATGTTAGTGCTTCATAAAACCATAGACATTAATAAAACATAACAAGTTGATATAAAATATGAAGTAACAAAATTATTTATAACAACAATGTATATTTAGAAATAACTTCACAATTATGCCTCAATAAATCTTCAATGATGACCAAAAATGATAACATAAACTTGACAAAATGCTAGTAATTGTGAGAAGTAATGATGGCAATGTATAATCATCTTTAAAACTTATTTTTAAGATTAATTTTCTATCGTTATAGATGGTCGTATAAATATTTTGCAACAACAACAAAGTAGTTAGTAGGTTAGTCTAATCTAAAGTTAGAAATAGTTAGTATAGGTCTTAAAGTAAATGGTTTAAGAGTTGTTTTAGTCAATTAATCACTTGCAAGGTATGAACTAGTGCCTTTTAGGGTAAATGGAGTCAATATTGCAAAGACAATTATTAGAGGTAAAAAAATGATAATAGGTGTGATAAACGAAGAGGGAGGATGTAGGTTGAGGTGTTAGTAATCTAAGGCCTCAATATCCAAAACCCTAGAAGGAAAAGATGCTAGGAAGTAGGTAACCCTAGGCCCTAGCGATTTCCTTCTTCTTTAGGTCAAGATTGAAATAAAATATGAAATATTAATGAAGAAATAATACTAGAGTTATACTAAGGTAGGGCCCTATTATATTCTTCGAGGTGTCTTCTAGCAAAATCAAGTAGGTGAAGAGGTATAAAGAAAAGGACAATAACATGTATTTTTCTCCTAGGGTTTCACACTAGCAATTTCATAATCTTATAAATGAACAAGTAAATACACCATAACCATTCAAAATAAATAAGGAATGCATATTTCTACTTACTTCATAATCTAGCCACAAACCCTAGTTGAAGACTTTCCACCATGAAAATGCAAAAATACACCAAGATAAGATTCCTCCAAGAGTTGCACACCACTTATTTCAGCCAATAAGCCTTAAAAGAGGCTGAATTTCAGAACTCACACTTGTGTCAGTGAAACATGATGAAAAATATAAGATATGTTTCCCTTATTTATACAATACAAGTGACCTTTAATTACATTTTAGGTCAAAAAAGGTCGACATGGCCAGTTTAGATAAAAAATCTAGTTTTACATAAAATTGACAATTAAAGCCCTAATTTTATATTTTAGGGATGACGTCATGCCCCTCCTAGGTGAAGTTGGGCCTCTTATTGGAACGCTAGGCCTCCAAAGTGAAATGTCAGGGCTCAAAATCCCTCAGAAACTGCCACACATGCCATCCAAGAATTCCTCATGCCAAAAACCCCCAACTAGATGACGTCAAGGCTCAGAATGATGATGTCAGGGGCCTTTAAGGGCCAATGTCATGGTGGGAATCCATCTCCATTACAACCACTTGCACTTAGCTCTGCAAGTCTCTTACAGTCATGCACAAAGCACTTATAGACTCTACTTTCACTTAGCATACATTTACATAGGACTAGAGGCCTAACATCACATAGATGCTCCTCCTTACATTGCCTAGACATCTATTTATATATTACAAAATAGGTCTAAGCATTGGTAAACCGATGGGCCAACATCCCAATCCCTTTACATAATCCAAAAAACCCAAAAAGGGGCTGAAATCCCGTGATCTCCACTTTGTCTTGCATTCCTCCTTCGGTAGGCTGTCTAAGTCTAAAATAGGTCAACATGACCAAGAATCTCCCAAAACTTGGTCAAGGGCCAACACATATACCATAGCCAAGCCTTCTCTTTTAGTCATAGTATAGTTTCTTTCTGTTGTAGAAAGATTCCTTATAGAAAAGTCTATAGGGTGTTTGGTGTCTCCTTCTTGTGGTTGTGCTAAGACTAATCCTAATGCGATGGAAAAAGCATCAACATGAACATTGAACTCCTTACTCCAATCTAGAAAGACCAAGATAGGCGCAATGACAATTTTCTTCTTTAGTGTGTCGAAGTTATGTTGCCATTTGTTTGTACATTGGAACTTACTATCTTTCTTTAATAGCTTCTCCATATTTGTTTTTATTTGTGCATATCCCTTAATAAACTTTTTGTAGTACCTAGTGTGTCCCAATGCAGTGTGCATCTATCTAACTGAAGTAGGGGGAGGTAGATCCACAATGATAGAAATATTGGAAGGATATACCAACAACCCCTGCTTACACATAATATGCCCTAGCAACACTCCAAAAGGGTGTAGGAAAGGGGTCATGTAGGCATGTATCATTCAGTTCCTTAAATCTACAAAAATTATGATTTCTCTCGACTTCTTATCATGGACCACCATAGGGCTGATCCATTCAGATTCTTCAACTGGTTCTATGATTCCTGCTTCCAACATTCTATCTAGTTCAATATTAACCTTTTGTTTGTACTTGGGATTCAGTTTGTAAGGGCCCTTCTTGATAGGTCTTGCATTTGATCTCAAGGGGATCTTCATTTCTCCCATGGGCCCTTTAATTCCCTTCATGTTTGTGAACTTGGTTGGAAACAAGTCTTGATATTCATGTAATAGTTCTGTAATCTTACTAATAGTATCATCATCCCAATAGTATCCAACATTTGCTAACTTAGGTGTTTTCTCTGTTCCAATATTAACCTTCTTAATCTTAATGGGCTTCCCAAGAAAAAGTAATTCAATCCCAGGCCCTTCTATGTCTCTTTGTCCCTCAGTTTTTAAAATGTTTGCATCCCTCGGCTCATCATCCTCATAGGCATTAATATTATAGCAATCCTATAAGTGCTAAAGAGGTGCAGTCCATTCATCATTTTCTTGGTCAAGAGGGGGGTTAGGTGCCTCCTCAAAGACCTTCTGTCTTATAATTTGTAAATCCTAATCTACTGTGGGGTACTGAATTTCAAATAAGAAGGTAGCTATAAAGTTCTAAGTCATACCGTACCAATCTGTAGTGACAAAGCACAGTTATTCTTGAAGATACCAGTTGATAGTTGTAGTATCGAAGGTGTTAATGAACTTATGTACCCACTATTCTTTAGGAATATTGCTCCAAGCCACCTCACAACTTCTAATATGGTCCTTAGGACAACTCTGACCTATGTATCGAACTTCCCATCCTTCAGCTTGGTCTGAAAAGAGTGCTTTCAATAAGGTGCAAAACTGTACCCAATATACGATGTTCTTCTTGTGTGTTCCCCACGATCTAGATGGCGTTTCTCCCAATGCTTCATATAGTGCCAACATCCTTTGTTGTACTAGTACAATTCTCTCAAATTCAGCTATAAATGTCCCTAAATGATTCATACCATCAAATGTAGGGAGATTACTTATTTATGTGCCAATCCAGTGAACTACTCTGGTCAATCTGGTGCATCTCCGTGTAGATACTTTGTACATTATGTTCTGCCAGTTTTCCAATGCTTCCTCTGAATCTGATGAACATGCACATTCACTTCACCAACTTAGATTTCCATTTGTCGTGGGATTAATATAATCCTATTGTCTTTCTATCAGTTTGTATATGTTTTCTAGATCGTAGGCGTGGTCTTCTTCTCTTATTGGTTTTGTGTATCTGCAACCTTCATCCAAGTCAATAGGTCCAATGACCTTAAGGCCATTACCTTCAAATGTAATTATTCTCTTTTTAAGGTCAAAAATAGTCGAGTTTTTGAAAGCCTAATCAATTCCTAACAGTGCGGGATAAGGACAACTATCATCAACAATCTTAATCACTTCGAAGTCTACAAATGTCCTTACCCCGTCGATGTCTACAGGGACATGCTCTAGTCTTCCAAAGGGGCTCATCGCCTTTTGATTAGCCATCCTGAGCCTGATAGGAGAGTAAATCAATCTAGGTTTTCCCATCATTGCCCAAGTCTTCTTTGCCATAACATTTACTTTTGATCCCAAGTTGAAGACCACATAGTCCACATCATAGTCTCCAATCTAAGCATTGAAGTGTAATTCCTTGTTTGTCCTTCTTTTCCTAGATACTTGATTCACAACTCTACTTAGCATAGGATCTATTCTTCCAATTTCATATTGTCTTACTAGGTGTTGTAGATCCTGCACAACTTTCCAATCTTTAATCAAATTGATACATGTATATAAGAATTCCATGAGCTTGCTTACCTCTTTTCCCTGTCTAGCGAGGGAAGACTGATCAAATACTGGTGGCATTTGACATTCCTTTACTTCTGGTTGTGCCCTAGATGGAGAATCTTGTTCTCCTACAAATTATTTCCTTTCTTATTCAAAAGTATGCCTCTCTCTTCTTAGATCAAACAACTGTGCCTTCTCTGTAGCTCTTCCGATCCCTGATCCTTCTATAGTATTTCCTGGATTCACCCTATATTCTCCTATAACAATGCCTCCTCTAGTAATAACAATGAATTTGGGGGTCCTCGCCGTGAAGTTCTGCTGATATTAATTGGACTTGTTGGTTTCCTCCTCGTCTCTCATGAATTTTAGCTAACAACACTGGACACTCTTCGATGACATGATCAAATGAGTTACAATAGTTTCAAGTAGTACAAGGTTTTTGAAAATCCCTTGCCAAATGTCCTAGTTGTTCATAGTTATAGCAAATAATCTGACCTCTACCTCGACCCATACCTCCTCCCCGTCCTATTCCTTTGAATCCACCACGAGGGTTGAAGTTTCCTCTTCCTGGGGAGTTGAAATATGCATTATTTCCTTCTTGTTGTGCTTCTCCTTGAATTCTATATGTATCCCTTGATATTTCATGCATGAGATCATAAGCCCTACAATCCTTCTCATCATTCCCCACAGATTTACAGAATGTGTAGTAAATATTGGTGGGTGTTTGGACATATTTTTTCATGTAATAACATTTAGCAGGGCGATGTCTAATTATACATACCTATTACTAGGGTACAATAGCATGCTTCAAAGGAGTAGGTGCTTCAGAGGCCAAGTAATCATTAAATAGGGGACAATGCTCTTTGTCATGGCCCTCTGATTTACTTCTGATACACAAGATATCTTCTATTTTCTATTTTCCTTTATCTTTCTTCATATCTTCCACCTATAAGGATAGACTAGTTAACTGATTTAAAATCTGGCTCATACTTGGACTAGATTCTCTTACAGGGGCTGCTTCTAGTTTCAGGGAAATCTCTAGAGCTTCAGCCTGCGAAGCGACCTTCTATTGCATTAGAGGAACCCTAATGTGTGGAAGGAGGGAAACAATGAACCATTATTTGTTCTGTTCATCTGGAATCTGAAAACATAAATGACCTGTCAAGGTCTTAAACCTCTGATCAAATTCCCAAAAAGGTTCGGTTACCTTCTGCTTGATCTTTTTCAATTTTGTACTACACCATGACTCCAAATTAGGCTTCTTGAATTCTACACTCAACGCAGTCTTAATGTCATTTAGTAGTTTAGGTTATCCGGGTCTTGACGCATACTTCATATACCAGCTCAGTGCACGATCCATCAAGGTAGTACTAAATTGATCTCTCTTAACAGCTTCATCAATGACTTGCATAATGCTCCATAAAGCTTCACATAAAAACCAATGTTGATCAAGATCCTCAGATTTGTCTCCTCTAAAAATAGGTAACCTCATTTCATCTACCATAGATCTTCCTTGGTTTCTCAACTGAGTATGTACTAAACTGCTTGTAACAGTACTATGATTGCTCTAACTACTCTGGTTACTCTGATTACTTAATGTTGCTATAACAATAGGGGGAGTAATAGTACTTACTTCGATGGTAGGCGTAGTTTCTGAAGATTTTGGTTCTTCTCGACGAAGTTCTTCAGTCCCTAATTCCTCTTCTCTTGCGAACTTTGAATACTCTTCGTCTATTAAATCTACTTCTTCTCCACTGTAGAATCCCTCATCTCCATAATTCTTCTTAAACAGTTTTACAAGAGGGACCTCTCTGAATGATCTCCTGCTGCTCATATGCCCAGCCTCTCTGTCACCACCACTGTCTGAATTCTTGAACATCATCTTTAAAATCCAACTGATTATTGTATCTTCCAGATATTCTTCTCATGCAGTAGCATCTTAATCGTCAACTTTAAAAAGTGTATAAAATTTCCTCTAGGTCCCTTAAAGAAATACCTCTCTTCTTGGCTATATGATTCTACTATGTCAATATCAAACTCAGTAATGTACCCTCCAATAGTTCTATCAAACCAGAGATCCGCTGCTCTAGACATAACATTATCGACTCTCTTGACTTTCTTTATCAACGTTGTTGTCCAAAACACAGGTGGTCTAGATCTGATCTCAAACTGAGTGTCTTCTAATATGGCTAACCACTCATATAACTCCTTATGAACTCCTCCAAAGAAAATCTCGTGTATGTCGGTAAAGGTGTACCTTCCCAACCAATCTTCTGTACTAATTCTAGGATTCTTGTTTTGAGCTTCGAAAAAGTCCTTTTCACGTTCTTCTATCCACTTCTAAATCTCTGAGTTCGATGGAAACCACCTTGAGATTCCCTCAAGAATATCCCGGTCCTGGCAACAGAACCATTTGTTGGCATAGGGGCAGGCCCAGGGTTCAACTCTAACAACGCACCAACAAACCCTAACTACTAGCCCTTTCGACAACACCTGTGAAGCAAATGTAGTCTCACCTAAAGTAGAAATAGGGGGTTGTAGGACACAAGTGTCTACAACAAGAGGAAATGTAAAATGATTCCAGAACACCACACAATACAATCCTAAATATGCTTAACAACATTATGCTTAGCTTCACAAAGTTAGCTATATCTTGTATCTCTAACAAAACAATGCAATAATAGTATATCTGATAGAAAATAACACAACACCAACCACAAAGACCATAAGATATACGTGGTTCACCCTATCCCTAGAGCTACGTCCATAAAACTGTGTTTTTTTATTTGTTAAATGAAAACATACAGTTCTATCTGCACACTTGGTTGCAGATATTTCTCTCTTCCTCTCTTCCTCCCCTCCCTGTGCACCAAGTTGCAGGGTTTGATCTTCGCACCCAACTGAAGATCCAGAGTACAAAATTCTCTTACAACAAAACACTTCCCTCTCAATATCCCTTTCTTAAACAATAATAGTAACAACAACTAACAATGACCAACCATGACCAACCCTCTCAACTCTTCTAGGCATTTATTTATACATTACATGACTCTCAAACAACCTGAGACCAAATTCTAGGTGTCAAAACCCTAGATCCAAAACCCTAGGTGCCAAAACCCTAGATCCACTTGACCCACATTTCAAGAGATTTTCCAACCTATTCCTCCTTACTTTCCAAGATGTGCTCTAAAGAACTTGTTGGTGTATTCTTCCACCTGCTGAGTTTTCCATCATCCATATTCTTTGATGCTTTATCTTCCTAGATCTTCCCTACCAACATATAATGTTTACTTTACTTCATTCCTTATTTTATTCTTCTTTAACCACTTCGACCCTTCCTTGGTTTTCATGCTTCTCATGCATTTCATATTTCGTCTTTTCTCTTCCTTAATCTTCGCTTTCTTCCTTAATACCTAACCAAGGGCCAACAGGTGGACATATCATGAGAGGTTGTTATTGGTTTCTTGTCAATGAATGGTACGGGGAGGTGGTTGTGGTGGTGGTGGTGGTGAGAGAAATTGTGAGTGAGCTAAAAAGAGAGACATGATTGAACTATTTCATCGTTTAGTGCGCCCTCGAGAACCTCGGTGTTTCTTCTTTAAAAGTTTTATGATTTCTTCCATATTGATTTTGATGTCCTCTTTGAGTTCAACATTACTGTTTTTTATTTCTTCTTTTAGCTCTTGTTGTTTTTTCTGACGAATTTCTTGATCGAGTTGAGTTCATCATTGCTATTTTTTAATTCTTCTTTTAGCCCCTGTTGGTTTTTGCTGACGAATTCTTTGAGCGAGTTGAGTTCTTTTTCCAAGAGGTCCACTTGGTTATTGAACTCCATCATGATTATGTTGTGTGGGGGAGAATACTTGGATGCAATTTTTTTTGTTGGAGTTGATAATGAGAATCGATAGAAATTTATAATATATAATAATAATAATAATAATAATATTATTATTATGTATATTATTTTTCCATTATATGTTTGAAAGAAGAAAAATAGGCATAGGTCATGGACAGCGGCGGGAAGTGGATACTAGTGTGGAAGAAGAGATGAGGGGGAATTAAGGTTGGGGGAAGAAATGGGGAGTGGCAGAGATGGGAGAAGCGTTGGAGCGAGAAGGTGATGGAGATGTGGGGTTGGGGGTAAAGGGAGGTGGGAAACGAGAGCAGGCAGGGAGTACGACAGGTGAAGAAAAAGGAAGTGGAGAATCAGAGTTGTAGTTGGATTGGGCCAAGAGGATGTGGGGCAGTTGGGTGCGGACGCGGATAAGTGAGGATGGAGGGAAACACATGGAGGAGGAAGGATGGGTGCA
>JASDQU010108714.1:88740-129649 GCA_032191745.1 Picea mariana | reverse complement strand
TCTCAAGGGGATCTTCATTTCTCCCATGGGCCCTTTAATTCCCTTCATGTTTGTGAACTTGGTTGGAAACAAGTCTTGATATTCATGTAATAGTTCTGTAATCTTACTAATAGTATCATCATCCCAATAGTATCCAACATTTGCTAACTTAGGTGTTTTCTCTGTTCCAATATTAACCTTCTTAATCTTAATGGGCTTCCCAAGAAAAAGTAATTCAATCCCAGGCCCTTCTATGTCTCTTTGTCCCTCAGTTTTTAAAATGTTTGCATCCCTCGGCTCATCATCCTCATAGGCATTAATATTATAGCAATCCTATAAGTGCTAAAGAGGTGCAGTCCATTCATCATTTTCTTGGTCAAGAGGGGGGTTAGGTGCCTCCTCAAAGACCTTCTGTCTTATAATTTGTAAATCCTAATCTACTGTGGGGTACTGAATTTCAAATAAGAAGGTAGCTATAAAGTTCTAAGTCATACCGTACCAATCTGTAGTGACAAAGCACAGTTATTCTTGAAGATACCAGTTGATAGTTGTAGTATCGAAGGTGTTAATGAACTTATGTACCCACTATTCTTTAGGAATATTGCTCCAAGCCACCTCACAACTTCTAATATGGTCCTTAGGACAACTCTGACCTATGTATCGAACTTCCCATCCTTCAGCTTGGTCTGAAAAGAGTGCTTTCAATAAGGTGCAAAACTGTACCCAATATACGATGTTCTTCTTGTGTGTTCCCCACGATCTAGATGGCGTTTCTCCCAATGCTTCATATAGTGCCAACATCCTTTGTTGTACTAGTACAATTCTCTCAAATTCAGCTATAAATGTCCCTAAATGATTCATACCATCAAATGTAGGGAGATTACTTATTTATGTGCCAATCCAGTGAACTACTCTGGTCAATCTGGTGCATCTCCGTGTAGATACTTTGTACATTATGTTCTGCCAGTTTTCCAATGCTTCCTCTGAATCTGATGAACATGCACATTCACTTCACCAACTTAGATTTCCATTTGTCGTGGGATTAATATAATCCTATTGTCTTTCTATCAGTTTGTATATGTTTTCTAGATCGTAGGCGTGGTCTTCTTCTCTTATTGGTTTTGTGTATCTGCAACCTTCATCCAAGTCAATAGGTCCAATGACCTTAAGGCCATTACCTTCAAATGTAATTATTCTCTTTTTAAGGTCAAAAATAGTCGAGTTTTTGAAAGCCTAATCAATTCCTAACAGTGCGGGATAAGGACAACTATCATCAACAATCTTAATCACTTCGAAGTCTACAAATGTCCTTACCCCGTCGATGTCTACAGGGACATGCTCTAGTCTTCCAAAGGGGCTCATCGCCTTTTGATTAGCCATCCTGAGCCTGATAGGAGAGTAAATCAATCTAGGTTTTCCCATCATTGCCCAAGTCTTCTTTGCCATAACATTTACTTTTGATCCCAAGTTGAAGACCACATAGTCCACATCATAGTCTCCAATCTAAGCATTGAAGTGTAATTCCTTGTTTGTCCTTCTTTTCCTAGATACTTGATTCACAACTCTACTTAGCATAGGATCTATTCTTCCAATTTCATATTGTCTTACTAGGTGTTGTAGATCCTGCACAACTTTCCAATCTTTAATCAAATTGATACATGTATATAAGAATTCCATGAGCTTGCTTACCTCTTTTCCCTGTCTAGCGAGGGAAGACTGATCAAATACTGGTGGCATTTGACATTCCTTTACTTCTGGTTGTGCCCTAGATGGAGAATCTTGTTCTCCTACAAATTATTTCCTTTCTTATTCAAAAGTATGCCTCTCTCTTCTTAGATCAAACAACTGTGCCTTCTCTGTAGCTCTTCCGATCCCTGATCCTTCTATAGTATTTCCTGGATTCACCCTATATTCTCCTATAACAATGCCTCCTCTAGTAATAACAATGAATTTGGGGGTCCTCGCCGTGAAGTTCTGCTGATATTAATTGGACTTGTTGGTTTCCTCCTCGTCTCTCATGAATTTTAGCTAACAACACTGGACACTCTTCGATGACATGATCAAATGAGTTACAATAGTTTCAAGTAGTACAAGGTTTTTGAAAATCCCTTGCCAAATGTCCTAGTTGTTCATAGTTATAGCAAATAATCTGACCTCTACCTCGACCCATACCTCCTCCCCGTCCTATTCCTTTGAATCCACCACGAGGGTTGAAGTTTCCTCTTCCTGGGGAGTTGAAATATGCATTATTTCCTTCTTGTTGTGCTTCTCCTTGAATTCTATATGTATCCCTTGATATTTCATGCATGAGATCATAAGCCCTACAATCCTTCTCATCATTCCCCACAGATTTACAGAATGTGTAGTAAATATTGGTGGGTGTTTGGACATATTTTTTCATGTAATAACATTTAGCAGGGCGATGTCTAATTATACATACCTATTACTAGGGTACAATAGCATGCTTCAAAGGAGTAGGTGCTTCAGAGGCCAAGTAATCATTAAATAGGGGACAATGCTCTTTGTCATGGCCCTCTGATTTACTTCTGATACACAAGATATCTTCTATTTTCTATTTTCCTTTATCTTTCTTCATATCTTCCACCTATAAGGATAGACTAGTTAACTGATTTAAAATCTGGCTCATACTTGGACTAGATTCTCTTACAGGGGCTGCTTCTAGTTTCAGGGAAATCTCTAGAGCTTCAGCCTGCGAAGCGACCTTCTATTGCATTAGAGGAACCCTAATGTGTGGAAGGAGGGAAACAATGAACCATTATTTGTTCTGTTCATCTGGAATCTGAAAACATAAATGACCTGTCAAGGTCTTAAACCTCTGATCAAATTCCCAAAAAGGTTCGGTTACCTTCTGCTTGATCTTTTTCAATTTTGTACTACACCATGACTCCAAATTAGGCTTCTTGAATTCTACACTCAACGCAGTCTTAATGTCATTTAGTAGTTTAGGTTATCCGGGTCTTGACGCATACTTCATATACCAGCTCAGTGCACGATCCATCAAGGTAGTACTAAATTGATCTCTCTTAACAGCTTCATCAATGACTTGCATAATGCTCCATAAAGCTTCACATAAAAACCAATGTTGATCAAGATCCTCAGATTTGTCTCCTCTAAAAATAGGTAACCTCATTTCATCTACCATAGATCTTCCTTGGTTTCTCAACTGAGTATGTACTAAACTGCTTGTAACAGTACTATGATTGCTCTAACTACTCTGGTTACTCTGATTACTTAATGTTGCTATAACAATAGGGGGAGTAATAGTACTTACTTCGATGGTAGGCGTAGTTTCTGAAGATTTTGGTTCTTCTCGACGAAGTTCTTCAGTCCCTAATTCCTCTTCTCTTGCGAACTTTGAATACTCTTCGTCTATTAAATCTACTTCTTCTCCACTGTAGAATCCCTCATCTCCATAATTCTTCTTAAACAGTTTTACAAGAGGGACCTCTCTGAATGATCTCCTGCTGCTCATATGCCCAGCCTCTCTGTCACCACCACTGTCTGAATTCTTGAACATCATCTTTAAAATCCAACTGATTATTGTATCTTCCAGATATTCTTCTCATGCAGTAGCATCTTAATCGTCAACTTTAAAAAGTGTATAAAATTTCCTCTAGGTCCCTTAAAGAAATACCTCTCTTCTTGGCTATATGATTCTACTATGTCAATATCAAACTCAGTAATGTACCCTCCAATAGTTCTATCAAACCAGAGATCCGCTGCTCTAGACATAACATTATCGACTCTCTTGACTTTCTTTATCAACGTTGTTGTCCAAAACACAGGTGGTCTAGATCTGATCTCAAACTGAGTGTCTTCTAATATGGCTAACCACTCATATAACTCCTTATGAACTCCTCCAAAGAAAATCTCGTGTATGTCGGTAAAGGTGTACCTTCCCAACCAATCTTCTGTACTAATTCTAGGATTCTTGTTTTGAGCTTCGAAAAAGTCCTTTTCACGTTCTTCTATCCACTTCTAAATCTCTGAGTTCGATGGAAACCACCTTGAGATTCCCTCAAGAATATCCCGGTCCTGGCAACAGAACCATTTGTTGGCATAGGGGCAGGCCCAGGGTTCAACTCTAACAACGCACCAACAAACCCTAACTACTAGCCCTTTCGACAACACCTGTGAAGCAAATGTAGTCTCACCTAAAGTAGAAATAGGGGGTTGTAGGACACAAGTGTCTACAACAAGAGGAAATGTAAAATGATTCCAGAACACCACACAATACAATCCTAAATATGCTTAACAACATTATGCTTAGCTTCACAAAGTTAGCTATATCTTGTATCTCTAACAAAACAATGCAATAATAGTATATCTGATAGAAAATAACACAACACCAACCACAAAGACCATAAGATATACGTGGTTCACCCTATCCCTAGAGCTACGTCCATAAAACTGTGTTTTTTTATTTGTTAAATGAAAACATACAGTTCTATCTGCACACTTGGTTGCAGATATTTCTCTCTTCCTCTCTTCCTCCCCTCCCTGTGCACCAAGTTGCAGGGTTTGATCTTCGCACCCAACTGAAGATCCAGAGTACAAAATTCTCTTACAACAAAACACTTCCCTCTCAATATCCCTTTCTTAAACAATAATAGTAACAACAACTAACAATGACCAACCATGACCAACCCTCTCAACTCTTCTAGGCATTTATTTATACATTACATGACTCTCAAACAACCTGAGACCAAATTCTAGGTGTCAAAACCCTAGATCCAAAACCCTAGGTGCCAAAACCCTAGATCCACTTGACCCACATTTCAAGAGATTTTCCAACCTATTCCTCCTTACTTTCCAAGATGTGCTCTAAAGAACTTGTTGGTGTATTCTTCCACCTGCTGAGTTTTCCATCATCCATATTCTTTGATGCTTTATCTTCCTAGATCTTCCCTACCAACATATAATGTTTACTTTACTTCATTCCTTATTTTATTCTTCTTTAACCACTTCGACCCTTCCTTGGTTTTCATGCTTCTCATGCATTTCATATTTCGTCTTTTCTCTTCCTTAATCTTCGCTTTCTTCCTTAATACCTAACCAAGGGCCAACAGGTGGACATATCATGAGAGGTTGTTATTGGTTTCTTGTCAATGAATGGTACGGGGAGGTGGTTGTGGTGGTGGTGGTGGTGAGAGAAATTGTGAGTGAGCTAAAAAGAGAGACATGATTGAACTATTTCATCGTTTAGTGCGCCCTCGAGAACCTCGGTGTTTCTTCTTTAAAAGTTTTATGATTTCTTCCATATTGATTTTGATGTCCTCTTTGAGTTCAACATTACTGTTTTTTATTTCTTCTTTTAGCTCTTGTTGTTTTTTCTGACGAATTTCTTGATCGAGTTGAGTTCATCATTGCTATTTTTTAATTCTTCTTTTAGCCCCTGTTGGTTTTTGCTGACGAATTCTTTGAGCGAGTTGAGTTCTTTTTCCAAGAGGTCCACTTGGTTATTGAACTCCATCATGATTATGTTGTGTGGGGGAGAATACTTGGATGCAATTTTTTTTGTTGGAGTTGATAATGAGAATCGATAGAAATTTATAATATATAATAATAATAATAATAATAATATTATTATTATGTATATTATTTTTCCATTATATGTTTGAAAGAAGAAAAATAGGCATAGGTCATGGACAGCGGCGGGAAGTGGATACTAGTGTGGAAGAAGAGATGAGGGGGAATTAAGGTTGGGGGAAGAAATGGGGAGTGGCAGAGATGGGAGAAGCGTTGGAGCGAGAAGGTGATGGAGATGTGGGGTTGGGGGTAAAGGGAGGTGGGAAACGAGAGCAGGCAGGGAGTACGACAGGTGAAGAAAAAGGAAGTGGAGAATCAGAGTTGTAGTTGGATTGGGCCAAGAGGATGTGGGGCAGTTGGGTGCGGACGCGGATAAGTGAGGATGGAGGGAAACACATGGAGGAGGAAGGATGGGTGCAGGGAATACGTGATAAGGGAGAGTGCAGATGCGGGGGAGACGTAGGCATAGATGGTACAACGCGGGAGATGCGGTGGTATGGATGGATTGATGTGGGGAGCTGGAGAAGGAGTGAAGGGAAGAAGTGGATGCGAGAGAGTGTGGGGGAGATGCACAAGATTGGAAAAGATAGAACATGGAGGAGTGGTCACACACAAAAAGTGTTGGGACAACACGGATGATCGAAGAACGATAACAATGTGGTAGATAGGCCCCAATAACAAATAAAATATATACATATGTTGGAATGAATAAAAATGAATAATAAATTATGATGGAAAATTAAAATATGAGTGTTGTCATATATAATAACCTTAAAGGCACTTTTGAAACCATCCATGAGAGGATGCATCTTTTTATTAAAATAATAAATTATCAATTATTAGTTAATATTATTTAATATTTTTACATTACAGTTTCCAATCCATATATTAGTTGAAAACGGGTCATTCATGTCGAATTCTTAGTAGTGATATGATCTTCCCATAATGCATACTTGATCTTGTTATCCCATGCGTTCTTGTTTTCCCCTACAATCTTCATGATAATATTCATCGAGTTCTTGTTACTAGATTCTCCCAATCTATTTCTTTGGGGATAATAATTCGATGAGTGAGACAAAACAATTCCATACTTGAAACAAAAATTTTCTAATGCTAGAGAGTTAAAGCCTTTGCATTATCATTGGTAACCTTGAAGAGGTACCAAACCTTGTTATTATTCTATCTTCAAGAAATCTCATCACGACTTCCTCAATTTCCGTTTTCGTTGTGATGGCTTCTACCAACTTAGTGAAATAATCTATAACGGTAAACACCCAACGATTTCCATTTCTATAGGTGTCCTTAAACTCCCCATTGAATCCTAAAACACATTTTTGGAAGGGCGCTTCAACAATTACCGACTTCAATGGAAATGTGGGCAATCATTGTTTTTCTGAAAAGAATTGACATATCTATGAGTATCCATAAATAAAGTAGGACAATAATAACTAGCTCTCAAGAATGTGTGGGTGGTTGCATGGGAAACAAAATGACCACCACAATGCCTAGAATGGAGCTCCTTGATCAACCTATTAGCTATATCCTTGTTAACACGCCTAATGATAACTCCATCAGGGTTCTTCCATCTGAGAACATCTTGAGTAAAATAGTGCTTCATGGATTTCAATCTTAGGGATGTTCTTTTATGATCAACCAAGTGGTCGGGGAACAAAAGTTTCTTTATACAGTAAATGACATTAGAATACCATTCATCATGTTCTAATTCACTCACAACTACATTGACTTGATCATTTTCTCCCATTTTTATGGCTTCCTCATTGCTCTTGGTCAACGTCTTGGCCAAACCATGTACTTTGATGATCTTGGTGGGCTTAATATTTAAGTCGCATTCTTGAATATTTGGCACCCACTTTCCTCTAGTTCCAAGGAAATCTTGTTGGGAGAGGAAATCCTTGACAACGTGGTATGACACATATGATTTTATCTTATTATAACGAGCATAGATTCTAAAATGTTTTAAAGACTTGACAAAAGAATAATCTTCCCTCTCATTGATTGAATATTTTAACTCAACATATCTAAGGTTCGTGCCCATGAAGGAAATAGGTTTCTCATAATAATCCTTATTCTTTTGTAATAAACTCCAACAATAGTGTCTTAGGAGGAAAAAGAGAAAATTATGAAGTCTCGGGAATAATCAGGGCTTACAAGAACAAGCGTTGTAGCGATTTATTCCTTAATACCTTCATAGGATCTCATGTTGTCATCAACCTATTTGAATAAGACATCTTTATTTAGCAATTCATTCATTGGCTTGACCTTTTCAACAAAGTTTGGGATAAATCTTGTTGTAAAGTTGATCTTACCAAAAAATGACTAAAAGGACTTCTGGTTAGTGTAATTTTTAAAACTATGAAGTAAAGTGATGCATATAGATTCTTAAGAAAAACATAAAGTAATCAATGGCTCAGACACATAGTACACAAAGATTTATACCAGAAACCCTTATCCAGGAGAAAACCTTTAAACACTTCATTGTATTAATTTCACTATTAACCATACAATATATATACAATATTTTTAGTTATTCCGTAGATACCAAAACCCTAATCCCTTAATCCTAGATTAATTTAAAAACCTCTAAAAATAGGAAAATCCACTAAAAATAGAAAACTCCACTAAAATAGCAAAAACACAGTTGTCGAATCTGACGCGCCCACACACACAGATGAAAAGAATATAACACATACCCAATAGTTATTTGGGGGATGGATCTTATTAATGTATTCAACTCTTTATACATCAATTGAGATCCCTTCTTCATAAATGACATGACATAAAAATCTCCCTTTGTCAATATCAAATATTGACTTCTTTTGATTCAAAGAAATACCATACTTCCTACATCGCTAAAATATCTTCCTAAGGTGTGAAACATGTGCATTTATTTCCTTAGAAACAACTGTTAAATCATATTGGTATATATCTATGATCTTCTCTATTTGGTCCCTAAAGGAAAAGTCTATTTCTCTCTGGAAGGTGGATCCAACATTCATGAGACCAATGGGCATCCTTAAATACATATATGTCCCCTAAGGAGTGGAAAAGGTAGTCTTAAGTCGATCCTCCTCTCTTACAAAGGCTTGGTTATACCCAAAAATACAATCCAACATTGAAATCATTTTGACACCAATGACTCTCTGTAACAAGTGTCCCATGTTTGGGAGGGGGTAAGTGTCCTTAAGGGATAGTTGGTTGAGGTTCCTAAATTCCACACATAATTGAATGTCTCCACTCTTCTTTCAGACTACAACCAAGTTGGACATCTAAGAGGAATATCTAATGGGGGCTATAATCCCCACATCAACCATTTTTTGGAGTTCCTTTTGGATATGGGGAGTCAACTTGGGGTTAATAAGTCTTATTTTTTTCCTAAACGGTTTGGACCCTTCTATAAGAGGGATGGAATGTTGGATATATCACCCTTTTAATCCTTAAGATCATCACATTTCCAAGAAAAAATGTCTTTGTATTCTCAAATAAGGATTAATATGCTTTCCTTTTCGGCATGGGTAGTTCTCTTTCCTATCTTCACCATCCTTGGGTAATTATTTGAGATGAGATTAAAATCAAAGGCTTCATAAGATTGATCAACACCAATCTTTCCTTTGTACATATCATGTATATCAAACATTATTTCCAAAGGAACAAATCCTTTTGGGAGAGTGTCATTAGGAAAGTCTTTGATCTTCAAGTTCATGGATTCAACTAGGAAATTAACTTGAGAGTCTAAGAATTCCTTGCTACTTTGTAAGAAGTAAAGGAATTGGAAATCATCATTGAATACTTGTCCATGTTCGAGGTTATGTGACCACAAACATCGATAGATCTTGAATCAATTTCACACACAATCTTATAAGGCCACATAATCTCTAGGTTAAGTTTATTCATGACTTTCAAAGACATAACATTAGTGGAATAACCTGAATCAAGCATGCATTTGTGGAGCAGGATTTCATTAAAAACTAATGAGATGAAGAAAGGTGCATGCCTTCCATTTATTCGATCAATATTTGCAGAGTGGAGAATTACAATAATATACTTTTCTTCTTGAGGGTTAATAGGTTCCTCAAATCTAGGCCCTTGTGAAGAAATAAGGATATAAGGCTTATGTTGAAGGTCTAAGGATTCCTCGTGTGAAGGCACAATCTTGGAAATGTTTACACCACAATCATTATCTCCTTTGGGAATGATATGGATAGTGCTTCTTTTAGGGAATTCATCACTCTTCTTGGTGTAATACCCCAAGGCCAAGCCCTTGATGAATTGTTATGATGTTTAATGAAGATTATGGGCTAGTGAGCCAAGTATTTATAAGCTATGAGACTTATGTGTTTATTAGGATGGAGAGCCTAGATGCTAAGGCCAATGAGCCTATTTTTTCATATGTAATTATGTATATTATTAATAAAAATACATCGTTGCGTGTAGACCAACCACGAAGAAAGAGTTATGGGGAACTAAGATCCACTAGGAAGGGAAAAGGAAGGGCGCTGAGAGGATAGGAAAAAGGGGCTAAGATTGAGGGCTTAACCCAATGGAATATTATAATGTATTTTGTTAATTACTAAAGTTTAGGGAAATAAAGCCCAGTTATCCTAAGTTCCTTTGGGGAGAGGAATGGAACTCCAAGTGGAGAGGAATGAGCTCCTTGAGAGCCAAGTGTCATTCAAGATGCATGCAGATATATGTAAGAATTTCCACCATTGTGGGGGTTTTCTAACCATTCTCGCTCTCAACATTCTGATCATTCTGAACCTTTCTTGCCATTTTTCCTCACAGGTTCATTCTCACGATTCTTTCCATCCCTTGTCGAGTTCATGCACGCACTGAACAAGCACTCGACCAGAGCCATTTCTTCCATTATTGAACCCTATACCATCATGAACCTCTGTAATTGATGAGTCATACCATTCCTTACCCATTTTTTCTATTGTGGTTTGAAGAGGTGGGTTGTCAGGCCCTTGGTTGAAGAATTAGGTTTTCAAGCCTGTGAGAAAATCTCTCTAGGTGAGAGAAATTGCTCGGGAAGTGATTTATTCTAGAGGGAGTCCAGCAGCAAGCTACAGAGATTTTTGAATTCTTGATCCAACCTATTGTTGAATCCCTGGAAGGGAAGTGGAGCAACTTATGGACTGTGGCATAATGAAGGTGTATATTCCCTGGGTGGGACAAGCATGTTGGGAATGAGAGTCTGTGAGCAGTGGATGTAAGTAGGATCCTTGGAGGGAATCCTTCCTTTTGCATTGTGCAGATTTTTGTAGCCTCAGCCTAGCCTAATATTTCCTTTCCCTAGGTGGATTTTAGTCCTAGCTCGGGGGTGACCCACTGCTGATAGCTTGGAGAAGCGTGGTCTAAGGCTGAGAGGTTTTTGGAAGGTCTGTACACAGTTGGTGGTATTCTCATAAAAATATAATTACCAATCTATGTTAATTTTACATGCTATGTTTAAATGTTGTGTATCTTGTACATGTGTTATAATTTCATCAGAAGTGCCTATGTTTATTTCATGTATGTGTTATTGTCGCTTCCACATGGATATGTGTATGAAAAGAATCTCTATGTCTATTTAAAATTGCATTAGATATATATATGTGTGTGTGTGTTTATGAGCTCAAATAGAACATGCATAGGCCAGTGGATTAAGATTGGGGTATGTTACAATTGGCTTCATAAAAGTTTGGTTTTGAAGTATTGGTGTGTCCCTAGCCAGGGCGGCCGGGGGACATTACAATATGGTATTAAAGCCCATGGTTTCCACACTGAACCTAGATGGGCCATGTATGTGGAATTTGGAGTCAACATTCCATGAGGAATCGATGTACAGAGTGTCAGGAGGGCGGTGGGGGAACACCTTGTCTATGTTCAGAAGCTCAGGAGGTATAGCGGTTTTATGAACCATGACATATATGGTATTGGGCCACAAAGTTAAATTGGGGTTGTTGGATATATTCGAAAGGAGACAGACCACCCACAACCTTCATATTAGGATAAGTTGCATGGAGGATAATCACATAAGTCCTTTTGAATTTTCACCTCCGAGCGTTTTAAAGCTATAACAGAGAAAAACTGTCGAAGTCCCGAATTCCAAAACGAATCAGGACCGTCCATTTTCCAGGGACACGTTTCCTCAGATTAAGCAAAATTCAACAATTTGGAGTTTTTGGGGTGTTCAATACATAAATCCTTCAAAGTCATGTAGTGATTCTTATACGTAGATCATTCGGGAGGAGGAGAGTCGTTGGATTTCTCTTGTGGTTCGACGTTCGGGGAAATTATTGGAGGCCTGAAGAAAAGGATAAGTACCTAGTTGTTAGATATGGGTCACATACCCTGGTCATATTAGTTTGGGAGACTAAAGAAACTGGCTAGTGCCCAAAACATTTGTTTAAGACCAGGAAAGGGACACATTGTTCAATTATCCATAAATTCATGCTCAAAACTCAGAGTTGAGAATGGAAGCATCCATTGGAAAGGTGTTGAACAATAGAAGATAATTTTCCACCCATAAATTGGATTTGAATAGTCAATTTCTCAAGAAATTAACAGAAAATAAGTCTGATATATTAATGAATTATAATGGTTCATGTTTTCATTGAATTATTAAGAAAAATTATCCTAACAAAGTTCTATTGGTTGCACAATTTTTTCATAAATAACAATTGTCAGATCATAGTCAACATAGAGTGTAGAGTGATGGAGAATAAATAGGTAGCCTTCAGTCAATAATATGAAATTATAGGGTTGAATGTCGAGTTGGGGATGGAAGGAACCAACTCCAATGGACATGGAGGAGAAAAGGAGGAAGACATAAATCTATTTAAGACCCTCAAACAATTGTAGACAGATGTCCAGAGCCACAAGGATGATAATGAGAGGACTATGAAGGCCAAGGAACAACAAGAATACTTCAACATGAAGTTAATTCAGAGTCTGTAAACAATTGAAAAGAAGTTGGATAAGGAAAGTGGCTCCAACAAATCAGGAAGTCGCAAGACCCCTGAGAAGAAAGGAAGATCAAGGAGTGGTAGCAGCCATCACCATCACTCCCAGAAGAATTCCCATAGGAGATCACAAAGTAGCTCAATTCCATCCCATGTTAGGAAGCATAAGAGGTCTGGGGTGGATGATTTTAAAGGAGAAATTAATAAGATCAAACCTCTTAATTTTGATGGAGAGCACAAGAAGGATGAATATGATGAGACATGGTTGTTAGGCATGAGGAAGTACTTCCAATTGCATAAATATTCTTCCCATGCAGAAGGAAGAATTTCCATCTATTAGCTGAAAGGAAAATCATCCATATGGTGGGATAATCTTGTGCAAGTGCAACACATCAGGGAGAAAAATGTGACTTGGAAGGAATTCAAGAGGCATTTTGAGAAGAAATACCTTACCAAGAGGTATTATGACAAAAAGATGAAAGATTTCTTTGAAATTAAATTGGGAAGCATGACTATTGATGAATATGAAAGGATATTCTTAGAGTTGTTGAAGTATGTCTCCTTCATCAAGGCTGAGACAATGAAGATTCAGAGGTACCTAAGTGGGTTTCCTTCTTTCATTAGTGATAAAATCTAGTATGATGATTCAAAGACTTTGGAAGAAACCATAAGGAGAGAAAAATGATTATATGATAAACAAAAAGGAAAGCCTTCTTTCCAGAAGGCTTGGGAGGACAAGAAGAAGTTTAAGAAGGAATGGAGGCAGAAGGGGAACAAGCCTCCATTTTTCAGAAACAATGCTCAAGGACAACCATCTTTTAGAGAGCATAGAATGGATGAAGTAGGTGGAAAAAGGCCAAGGCATAAAACCATTCAATGTTGGGTTTGTAAAGGAGATCATAAGTATAGATATTGCTCTCACAAAGGTGACAAAGTGAGAGATTTCCATAATGCACATCAAACATAAATAGTGGAGGACATGGGCAGAAGCATACCAAGGATCTATGCAACCCTAGACAATAAGCAAGATGAGTTTCAATCACACATGATTGAAGTTGAAGGTATGATCAATAACCATGAATTTATTATTTTAATAGACTCAGGAGCTAGTCATAGTTACATAGATCCTAAAGTTGTGGAAATATTGATTATTCCAAGAAGAAAGCATGAGAAATCTTGGATGGTACAACTGGCTACAAGAGCCAAAATACAAGTTGTTGAGATAGTTAAATCATGTCAAGTGGACATGATTGGAATAAGTACCAAGGAAGATTTGAACATCTTTCCATTGGGTTCATATGACTGTCTAATTGGTATGGATTGGTTGGAATGACACCATGTTTTCATAGACTGTCATCACAAGGAATTTACTTGCCTAGATGAGGAAGGGAACCCAAGAGCAGTCCAATGAACTCCTAGGGAATTTATTGTCTGAGAGAACTCAGCAATGAAATTGAAGAATTGTTATAGGAAGGTCTGTCAAATATTTGCAGCCCATACAAACGAACAACCTAAGGACAAGATGAAAAATCTAGAGGATCACTCAATCCTAAAATATTTTGAGAATGTGTTCAAGGATATACCAGGACTACCCCCAAAGAGAGATATAGATTTATCTATAAATTTGATGCCTGGAGAAGCTCTAATATCAAATACTCCCTGTAGAATGAGTACACCAGAGCTAAAGGAGTTGCAAATGCATCTTGAAGAGCCACTGAAGAAGGGATATATATGCCCAAGTGTGTCACCTTGGGGTGCCCCAGTATTTTTCATGAAGAAGAAAGATGGGAAATTGAGATTGTGCATCGATTTCATCCAATTGAAAAAAGTAACCATAAAGAACAAGTATCATTTTCCAAGGATCGATGATCTCTTTAATCAGTTAAAAGATGAAAAAATATTCTCAAAGATTGATCTTAGGTCATGATATCATCAAGTAAGGATCAAAGATGAAGACATCAACAATATCACCTTCAAGACAAGTTACGGTCATTACGAATTCATAGTAGTTCCATTTGGGTTATCAAATGCACTAATTGTTTTCATCTGTTTGATGAATGGTGTTTTCCGAGAATATTTAGACAAGTTTTTCATTGTATTTTTGGATGAGATCCTTTTGTATTCCAATTCATAAGAAGAACATGATAATCATTTGAGAATGGTGTTACAAGTGTTAAAAGAGCACCAATTGTATTCCAGATTCAACAAGTTCTCATTTCATCAAAACAAAATTCACTATTTGGGGCATATCATATCCGAAGAAGGGATAGAAATGGACCCTAAAAATATTGAGGCAATTAAAGGGTGGACAAGACCTAAGACCATGACAGAAGTCAGATCTTTCATGGGTCTAGCTAGATATTGCAGAAGATTCATTGCAAGGTTTTCAAGAATTACTCACCCAATCACTTCCTTGCAAAGGAAGGGGGTGAAGTTTCAATGGACAACTGAATGTTAAAAGAGGTTCCAAAAATTCAAGAAAATGTTAACCATTGCTCCAATTCTAAGGATTTCTAATCCAAATGAATATTTCTTATTTTGCACAGATGCATGCAAAGAAGGACTTGGTGGAGTCCTTAGCCAAAAAAAAATTGTGATATGTTTTTAATCCAGAAAATTGAAAGAGAATGAAAGGCTCTATGCCTCTCATGATTTGGAGTTGGAATCCATAGTGCAAACCCTGAAGAAGTGGAGGCACTACCTCATGGGAAAGATGTTTGAGCTGTCATAATGGACTAAAAGATTTGTTTGTCCAACCAACTTTGAATGCTAGGTAGAGCAGATGGTTGGAATTCCTCTGTGAGTATGACTTTGATATTAAGCACATCAAAGGAAATGAGAACAAAGTGGTTGATGCACTCAGTAGGAGAGTGCATGAACTGCATGCTACATTTATTAGCATGTATCAAACTGATCTCAAAGGCATAATGTTTTAGGCTACAAAAGAATATTTGTAGTACATGGAATTGGTAACGAAATTGAAGCAAGGAAAAATGCAACAAAAGGTTGAATATTATGAATTGGAAATTGCTGGACTTCTCTTGTACAGGAACATTATTTATGTACCCAATTCTCCTAAATCGAGGAGCACTATTTTAAAAGAAATGCATAATGTACCTTATGTGGGACACCCAGGGTATCTAAAAATAACTTCAGCAGTCAAGAGCCAATATCATTGGTCTGGCATGAAGAGGGAAATTGCTGAATACATTGCTAAATGATTGGAATGTCAAAGGGTTAAGGTTGAGCATAGACACCCAACTGGGTTGTTGCAACCATTACCCATTCCAGAGTGGAAGTGGGAAGTGGTGACAATTTATTTCATCACCAAATTTCCCAGAACAAGAAAGCATCATGATGTTATGATGGTGTTGGTGGAAAATCTTACCAAAGCTACTCATTTCATTTCTATGATGCTTAATCACAAGGAAACCAATGTTGTTGATATCTCTATGAAGGAAGTAGCATGCTTGCATGGAATACACAAGACAATTGTGTCTAACAGAGACCCAACGTTTACCTCAAATTTCTGGAAGGGGTTATTCAAAGGGTTCGAAACAAATCTGAACTTCAACACAACTTATCATCCAGAGACTGATGGGAAAAAAGAAAGACTGAACCAAGTGATAGAGGATATGCTAAGGATGCATGTGATGGAAAAACCATCTAAATGGGAAGATTATATACACTTGGTAGAACTTTTCTATAATAATGGGTACCAAGCATCACTGAAGATGATCCTATTTGAGGCACTTATGGCAGAAAATGAAACACACTAGTAAGTTGGGACAACCCAACAGACTGAGAAGTAGTGGGGCTAGAGCTGCTCAGAGCAATGGAATAGAAAATGATGAAGATTAAACAGAATTTAAAGGTTCCCAGGACAGGTAGAAAAGATATCATAACAAGAACATAACTCATAGGGAATTTAAAGTGGGTGATCATGTTTTCTTGAAGGTGAAGGCCAACAGAAATTCCATGAAGTTGGGAAACTGTTCCAAGTTGGAACCCAGATATTGTGAGCTGTTTGAAATCCTAGAGAGGATTGGACCAGTAGCTTACATGCTTGCATTACTTGCATCTATGTCTATACATAATGTATTCCATGTATCATTGCTTAAGAAATATATACCTGATGATAATCATGTTATTGATTGGTTCGTGATTTAGGTGGAGCAAGAAAGTGATTTTCAAGTGCATTCGGTATGCATTTTGGACCATAAAATCAAATAGCTCTGGAATGAAGCCATAGGGATTGTAAAGGTCCAATGAACCTAGTACGGTCTCGAGGATGCAAATTGGGAGCATGAATATCGTATGTGAGCATAATACCGTATATTTTTGAAGATTTTGAAAATCTTTCTGAAGTTATGTGAATGAATTGCACCGAGGAAAGTGAAAAAATAAAGGGACGGGATTGTAATACCCCAAGGTCGATCCCTTGATGAATTGTAATGATTTTTAATGAAGATTATAGGCTGGTGAGTCTAGTATTTATAAGTTGTGAGTCTTATGTGTTTATTAGGCCAGAGAGCCTAGATAATGAGCCTATTTTTGTATCTATAATTATGCAGATTATTAATAAAAATACATCGTTGCGTGTAGACCAACCATGAAGAAATAGTTATGGGGGACTAAGCTCCACTAGGAAGGGAAAGGGAAGGCGGATGAGAGTCTAGGAAAAATGGGATAAGATTGAGGGCTTAACCCAAGGGAATATTATAATGTAATTCCTTGATTACTAAAGTTTGGGGAAATAAAACCCTGTTATCCTAATATCCTTTGGGGAGAGGAACGAAACTCCAAGTGGAGAGGAATGAGATCGTTGAGATCCAAGTGTTATCCAGGATGCATGCATATTTATGTGGGAATTTACATTGTTGTGGGGGTTCTTTGACCATTCTCTCTCTCATCATTCTGAGCATTCTGACCCTTGCTTGCCATTTTTCCTCACGGGTTCATTCTCACGATTCTTTCCAACCCTTGTCGAGTTCATGCATGCACTAAACAGGAACGAGGCCAGAGCCATTTCCACCATTTTTGAACCCTCTACCATTGTGAACCTATGTAATTATTGAGCTGTCCCTTTCCTTACCTATGTTTTCTATTGTGGTTTGAAGAGGTGAGTTTGCAAGCCCGTGGTTGAAGAAGAAAGTTGTTAGGCCTGTGAGAAACACTCTCTGGGTGAGAGTGATTGATGGGGAAGTGATTTCTACTAGAGGGAGTCCAACAGAAGCTACAGATCTCTGATAATTCCTAGTCTAGCCTATTGTTGAAGCCATGGAAGGGAAGTGGAAAAGTTGATAAAATGTGGAACAGTGAAGGTGTATATTCTCAAGGTAAGACATGCATGTAGGGAATGAGATTGTGTAATCAGTGGGTGTAAGTAGACTCCTTGTAGGGAATCCTTCATGTTTCATTGTGAAACTTTCTATAGCCTCAACCTAGCCTAGGATTTCCTTACCATGGGTGGAGTTTAGTACTAGATCGGGGGTGACCCACTGTTGATAGCCTAGAGCAGCATGGTCTAAGGCTGGGAAGTTCGTGGAAGGTTTGCATGCAGTTGGTGGTCTTCTCATAAAAGGATAAGTACCAATCTATGCTAATTTTACATGCTAGGTTTAAATATTGTGTATCTTGTACATGTGTTATAATGTCATCAGAAATGCCTGAGTTTATTGCATGTATGTGTTATTCTATCTTCTGCATGAATATGTGTATGAACATAATGTCTATCTCTGTTTAAATTTTCACAAGGTTTATATATGTGTGTGTGTTTATGAGCTCAAACAGAGCATGCATAGCCCAGTTAAGACTCGGGTATGTTACAATTGGTTTTAGAACAATTTGGTTTTAAAGTAGTGGTGTGTCCCCGACCAAGGCAACCAAGGGACGTTACACTTGGATTGTTAACCCATGAGACCTAGAAGTTCTCACTTGGATCTTCTAGTGGCTTTGTCCTTCTCAAGCTCCCATTGTCTCTTGGAAATGGAAAAGGTTTCTTTATCACAGTTGATATTGTTAAGGTATGTTTTAGTAAAGGTTGTGTTCCTTTTCAAGAATATCAATATTAGCGATAAGTTCCTCTTGGTTTTGTTTCATTTGCATGATTTTTTTTTTGAGTATTTGGGTGACTCACCCTTTCAAAATTATTGTCTAGTTTGAAAGCAACCAAATCAATTACTATCTAGGAGGAAAGTTCGTGTGCTTCAATAAGGGACTTGGGAGACTTATATTTTAATATGAAACCAATTTTCCTTAAGAGGGAGTAAATATATTTTATTTATATAGCCTCTTAGTCAAGATTAAAATTATCAGAAAAATATTCTATCAAAGAGTCAAATATCACATTGAATTTACTAACAAGATCTTGATATCCCTTTGCATTGTGACAAAATTGAGAGAAAATAAAGACACCATCTTTCTATATCCTCCATTTTCAAAAAGACATTCCCAAGTGTCTCCCATTTTTATATTATTTTGAAAGGAATATTATTACACCATAACCTATCATCCTTTATTAATGAAGTAGAGAAGAGTCTCGTTATTGCATCCTTATGTTCATAATTCACATTCTGCAAGCCCAAAGAGTTATAAATTGTTCAATTCTTATTCAACTAAGACATCATTGTTACCCTAGAACTTAGGAAGCCAAGTATGAACATCATCAGGAAGATCATGGGGAAAACCTTGAATTCCAGTCATGTCTAAGGGTACACATTTATTGGTAATCCATAGTTGCAGATCCATTTGGGATATGGGTTGATTTTTAGGATATGTCCTTTTATGGGTTCTCATAGGTGGATTGAATAAATGATCTCTTTATAGGAGGATCATCAAAGATAAAGGAAGGGATGCTTTCCTCAATGGAGTCTCTAGGTAATAATGTAGGAATATTCTTTGGGGTAAGCTTACCAAATATATATTGTAGGAATAATGACTCAATCTTCCCTAACAACGACGCCAAAATGTCATCATGGGTTTTATACTCATGCAAAGTCTTCCACAAGATGTAATCTTGTGTAAAAATTAGAATCACTTGTCACTATCACATATGCTAGTATTTTCCTCATTTTAGTGAAGGAAATAGATCTAACCCAAGGGATTCTTCCCTACTAAACTCAAGGGATGCTATATGAAGGTGAGGAAAGTCTATAACCCCCCTATATTAGTCACTCAATAGGTTAGGCTAGGTATAGGAAATATCAAGGGTAGAATTAGTTTAAACAAGGTAATCAGTTAATCTCTTCAAGATAAAAACATTCCAATTCACATAATAGCTAATTACCAAGTTATATTGCATACCATTCACCTTTAGACACTAGACACCAAGTAAACCAATTGTTTTCCTAAAATTGCAAAAATAAACCAGTCTATATCAACAATAAGTAATTTGCAACAAAAATAAGAAAATAAACCAAGAAAATTAGCAATTATATCTTAGAATTTATCCCTCAACAAGAAGAATAATTTCCAATTGCTAAAAAATGATTCTATGCAAGTCTTTCCACAATATTAAGTAAATATTTAACAATTTATACAAGCCCTAATGGTCGTGGCATTCGATTTATTAGATCATAAATTTTACCAATGATTATTCAAAGTGTTATAGTATAAATAGCTTGCTAATGATGCCATTAATCCAAGTTAAGAGATATTTTTGAGAGAGTGTTTGTTCTAACTAAAACTAGGGTTCCCATCATCACTTCCAATCACAAGACTAGTGCCATTTTTCTTTCGTTGGGAAAATAGAGTCAAGGAAAACTCCATGAATATTTATAGAGAAAATATAAATGTGTGAAGATAAAAATATGTCATATACCCTAATAAACCTTAAGTGACATTCTCTTCTGTAACTTCTAGAAAGAAGGCTTCAATTGAACTAGGTCAAACCTTAGGGGGATAAAAAATCTTAATCCCTAGGACTTAAACTAGATAAGAAAAACATCCTAGGGTATAAACACTCTTAAGCCCTAGGATAAAATCTTAAATTCTACAACAATTAATGATAAATGAAAGTAGGGAGGGGGATAAACAATCTTATTTCCTCCTAGGGTTTCTAGCATACAAGGTAACATGAAACAATTAACAATATAAAAGATCATCCACCAAAATACATCACACAAGCATAAAAAACGAAGAAGAACACTTACTAGGTCAAGAACATGCATGAGGAAAAATGTTGATGGGGTATAATTTCCATTCAACAGTAAGGGGTACTCCCTAGTACACAATCCCAATTAGACTATGCATTATTTGGTGTAGGAGACCCATTCGAATTCTGGCCCAGTTTCCATTATTGGTTATGAGGGGGATGGTTGGATGATTTATGAATGTTGATGCAAATGAAGACTATCTAATTGAAGAAATAAAATATGATCTATCATATGCTAGTTAGGAGAAAACTATCATAACCAAATGAGTAAATAAAATGAAACTAACTCTAAAACTAAATCCACTCAAACAACTTTTATGAAGAAGCAAATTTAGACAACATATGCATATGAATGCATAACCATAATAGTCTAAATGAAATGATCGCATAAATTAGAAACACATATTCTCAAGACATAAATGTAAGAAAGAATAGAAAAGTTGGGAGAAAGATATTAATTGCATAAGAAAAGTCCGTAGGAAAAATATATTCTTACAACACATGTAGACAGTAGACAATCTTTTGAAAATAGCTCACAACAAACAAAAATTTACACAAGTTCTTCTCTCTAACAAAACTAGCCCTAAGGTATTCTCAATATTATTTAACATGGTAGCTTTTCTCCAAAATAGTTTAGGGAATATACAATGCTTGAAGGGCCCTTTAAAAATGGGACTCTTTCTTTATTTGCAGATATCCGAGAAAATATTTGAAAAGTCTTCTAGAATTCCCCAAGAAGAAGTTACAAAACCTTTCAACTTCCGTCATTAGCTATTTGTCATGTCCCCATTTTTAGATTACCCTATTCGGCAGTGAAAATCACTTTCATGAAGAAAACGGGAGTCAAAAGGGGTCATTTAATTAGGAGATGTTATGTATTTAAAGTGACATTAAGGAAATAAAAAAACTTTAGATTAATAAGTTACTTGTCCATTATTAAAAGCAACTTTTAATATTAAAGTAGGGGACAAGGGTCATATTTGATTTAGTTAGAAATGGGATAAGGGTCATATTTTATTTAGTCAGAAATGGGATAAGGGTTACATTTGATTTGGTCAAAAAAGGGAAAGTTCTAGAAGGCATGGAGGAAGGATAAAAGGAGGGGTAGAGCCTCACTTTGGCATGATGATTTTATCTCTCATTTTGGAAGTGATCTTGGAGCCATTATTTTGTTAGGGTTTATAAAAACCCTTCCACTATTGGTTTGGTTTTGTTGGTGCAATATCCACCCTAGATAGACAAGAGGGGAATCCACCCAATATTTCCATTGGATCTATATAGGAAGGGGGAGGATCCATATGAGGTCTTCATTGGAGCTTCACTTTAGAGTTTTTATTACATTTGGAGGGATTCATAAGGTTTTTGAAATTTTTCAGATGAGGTCGAACCCAGGCATTTGTAGGGAGGGTTTCAGATAAACCAAGGTTGAAGGAATCCCACGCGACTCACGCGACCCCTCTATACAATTGTTTGTGTCCCATGAGGACCTCTGTGATCGGGGGTTTGTAGTGTCTTATTGGATATGGACCACGAGGGTTATAGGAGTTGATATTCTATAGTGGAGTTAGGAGGATCATGGTGACATTCTAGGTTTTGTTTTTCTTTGTCTGTGTGATTGTGTATATTCCATTGCAAGAAATAGAGATATGTGAGGTTAGTGTTTGGTGAAACTATTGTTACAACCAATGGAGATTTGTATTTTTGTGATTTATAAATGTTCCATCCATAATTAAATGCCATAATCATATCTTCCATTTTTGGTGTATTGATTTATGTGCAACATATTTGATAAAATATTCATTATGGGTATACCAACAAATTGTTTGTGAGAAGTAATAAATCACTCTAAAAACACATATAATGCAAGTATTTAATGAAAGTGCACAACCAATAATACATAATTGATAGTAAACCATTATTTTCCTAACATGTTTCCCTTGGGGACATTACACTGGTATCAAAGGTGGTGATCTTTCCATCTTGTGATTTCACCAGACATGAATGGGTTACAAAGAAGGGAGAAATAAACAATGCTTTCCATGGAAAAGAGAATAAAATTAACTATGGAATTCATGGATAAAGATTGGAAAATTCTTCAAAAACCACAAATGGTGTTGGCATTGAAGAAGATCATGCCTTAATATCAAGAGTATCTAAAATTAAGGGAAGAGATATGTGCAAAATTTCCCTTTAAAAAATTGTACACTCTCTTTTACAGAAGTTGGTCGAAGGATTTGGTTGAGGATTATTTTAAAGGCATAGGGAAAGAAGTGGAGAAGGTTGAGAATGAAGAACAGGTGGAAGAGCATGCATCTAGCCATGCGGAGGATGTGTGCATAGAGGAATACCAAATAACAACTTCTAATACATATTCATAAATGACCAATGAGGTCGATGACACTAGTGTGATCGATGGAGAAGATGAGGCTACAACATCTTGCCCTACTTATGATGAATGTGATAAGATGTTCCAATAAGCCACTGTTAAGGACTCATCATCTCTTCATGTGTATGATACTAATGAAGAAGATGGTTCAAGTAGGAATTAAAAACCTCATCCTATTTATGATATGTATGATGATGTAGACATGATTGTACCAGAAGGTGACAAAGAGTGGGAGCTATGTGTGGATGACAACGAATTTTTTGATTTAGAGGATGAGAGAAGATCAAAAAACTTGTACGAGGAAGATAGTTCACATTGCAAAACATCATATAATGATTCTATTGATCCCTTATCTGAAAACCCACACCTTGTTGATGAAATAACATTGCATGATTTGGAGAACCAGCTATTGCTCACAAAGTAGAAAATTTTTTAAGTGTTGGAGAGGGAAGTGGTCATAAATTTATTGAAGACCTTATGTGGTGTTATATCAAGAGTTGCCTATGCAACTTTCTCAAAAGGCATTTTCCATTTCGCTATGCAGAATAGAATTCTCCTTTTTCACTTCCTAGAGATAAAAATAATATATTTCCACATATACGCTCCCTAACAACTATACAACATGAGTATATGCAGGTTGCACCATTACAACCCATGTACATCGGGTTTTGTGCCCAAAAAAAAAAAAATGGTGTTGGTTTTCCATGTCACGTCATGAGATCCATGATCCTTTACCTTCCATACATTGGAAATGTTCTGACTCGGACCTTTAGTTCCATTTGAAGGCTATAAATGGGCTATATCCAATCTGTGGAAGGAGGAGAAGAATTCAACTTTTGAGAGCAAAGTTACTCTGGAGAAATTATTCACTTCATATTGAGTATGCATCCCTTCTTCCTTTTAAGTATGAACACATTGTTCATCTCCCAAGCTCTTCCCCTTTTGATGGAGAACCTCATTGTCTCTCTTATATAAGCTTGCCTTTGGTGGAGGATTGAAGTGGTGGAGGCCCAGCTGGAAGGGACTTAGTTTATCGGTTTCGAGACATGCCAACATGAAATTTTGTCAGTCATAGACTTATTGTGTTGTCTTGTTATCATTTTTGCAGTGGTTTCCATCTGTTGTGGTTTGCCCCTTGCCATAGAGTGATTTTCCTCATAACATGTGGAGAACCCAGATGGAGAATAGGCATAAGGGAACTACATGTGTATTCACTAGTGTTCAATTGTACATCATAAAATAAGCACCATAGAAGATGAAATCCAATTATTTGTAGTTGTTCATGGATAGGGACCTTTCTCTTAAGTTCATTGAAGACAAGGAAAGAGATATTGAGGAGCTTTGTCAATAATTCAATTTGGCACATTCTTCATCATTAAAAACAACATAGACTCCATCATATTTGGTTGCAACGATACATGAGTACATGAGTAACACTCGCGATCTAAGGGAGGATCCTCTTATGACGATTCCTCTAAGGGAGCATTTAGAGTTACAGGTGGGTTTTTCCCATGCACCTATTTTTAATTGCAGGTATCATGAGTTGTTCCTTTTGGATCAAGACTTAGCTACAAAGGAGGTAGTTGAAAAAAATCCTTGTGGGCCAGCCAACAAGTAAGCATATGCACCAATTGATCAGGTGTGACAAGGAAAATTCCCACACTACTAAGTGTCTAACTTGTGTATCACATTCTACTAAGTGTTGCACTTATGTATCACTTATGTATCAAATTCTACTAAGTGTCGAATTGTTTCACTATTAAGTGTCACACTTATGTATCACATTATACTTAGTGCCACACTAAAATTTTGTAACCTTATCATCATGTTGGAGTACTTGGCATGTTCCCTAGACATGATTGATAAGAAATACATCATTTGGAGGTCGAAATGCTACTTTTTACCTTGATATTTTGACCTTGTTTGAGTGTCATCGCTTCCTTTCCATGTATACAGAGAGATGAACCCTTTTCATTGGTCCTTGATCAGTTATGAGGGAGTGATATCATCACTCTATTCACAGTTTTATGGGAGAAATTAAGAGGTTACAACTATGTCATCTTTCTCTAAGGGAAAGATCCAAGAATATTTAGTTTGTTTGAGTCAAGGATTTGCGTCATATATTTTGGCTCCATCTTAGGAAAAATCAATATTCATTTTCTAATCCAAATCCCAACTTATGGATCTAAATCCTCAACCATATTCCCAAAATATCCCAAGGTTGTTTTACCTAAAACGCCTATATAATGGAGGTCATTCTTGGGTAAATATAGGGAGAGAAATAGAGTATCATACTTCTGATATTGAGACATTCAAGAGGAGGAGAATTAAGAGAATAATACTTATTATTGTGTGAGATCCAATGTGCTAGAAAGGATAGCTTGGAGGAGTTGTTCCAACATAAAAATTGAGATTGTAAGTGCTTCCATTTTGTTGGCTTTCCACTAATACATAACTTGGCCTATTCCTCTCATGTCTATGCATTCAAGTATATGGATGTCTATTGTTGTTAAATTCACCATAGATAGATCTATTTTCACTTAACAATATAGTGTGGAAGAAGGAGGTTTATCTTTGTTCTCTTGTTCCTAGGAGCTTGGAAATCAAGGTCAAAGGTTGGAGCAGTGAGGAAAATCAACATGAAAAGGTAAGTCATCCATCTCTTCCTTCTCATTCTAATTGTTGAAATAGTTCTAGGGGAAGAATAATTCACCATTTGTTTTCTTTTATCTTGAATCAATTGGGGCCTTGATCCAAGGGGGGTTTCACCTGTCCACATGGGAAAATTTACCATAACATCGAGGGTTTCGGTATAGGACAAATGTAGATACATCACTCTAAGATACAGATCTAGTTGATATTAGTGGAGTGATTAATACAATGAAAAATATATGATACATGGTGATAAATGATGATACAATGGTATGTAGTAGTATACAACAATATACATTGGTGTACGATGGTGTACAATGGGGTTTTTGGAAGTTTCCCCTAGGGAGACCTCTAGACAAGGATTTTAGACATATCATGGAGTTTGGGATCGATGAGTGGATGAATGAGCTTCATGGAGAGGAATATTCCTTGGAAATTGATCTTTGATTGGGATATCACTAGAGTAGCAATAGAGATAAGGATACCTACATGATCACTCTCATATGTTACCTTGAGTCCTTTGTCATACCATTGGGGCTACCTAGTGCACTTGACACTTTCCAATATTACATGTAGTGGTAGTGTCATATAGTGTTATTTTCTTATTCCATCAGTATATTCGACAGGACATGGAGGGTTCACTCGATTTAGATGAGTGAGGCGGGTAGGATCATGGAAATGCTAGAGTTCTTTCATTTGGGCTATGTGGTTGGAGCATAGGAGGAGATACATATTGTATTGGATCATTTCTCAAAGATGTCAGCTGACAGAGTGGTGGATGGAATTATCCACTAAGGAGGTCGCACATGTGTAGTTCCTGAGCCCATGCTTAGGGAGAATATCATGAGGGCTATGTGTGATTCACTTTTGGAAATACTTTCTGGGTAATCGTATGAGAATGAGGTATTGTAGGTGACAAAAATATTTTCTAGGGAGTTGTTTAGACTCCACAGATTACTTGAGTACATTGAATATGACTGAGATAGTATATTTCCGAGAACATTTTGGAAGGATTCGAACAGATCAACAGGAACAAAGTTTATTCCTAGTACTTGGTTTACACCAGATGATTCATACCAGGGACTTGGCTCATTTTGACTCCAATGGTTTCCAGTATGGCACAACAATAGCTAGAAAGTATTGGGAGTGGTGGAATTCCAATTTGGTGGTGGGATCCAAGATTTCATTTGAGTGATAGATTGACTTAGATGAGGATGAAAGTGATTGGTATGCTTTATTTTTGGGGTGTCAATATAGGGGAGGTAGATACTTACTATGTATGGTAGAAAAAACTCAATGATAGTTATGGATTTGCATAATTAGATTTCACTGAGTTGCCTTTGCAGAGGAGGATCCATGATAGTGTTTTTAGTTCCTTTAGGGATTTCATCTTGGGGTTCCAAGAGAGGAGGACGCATATTGGGTGCATTAGTTCAATGATGAAAATCTGAGTGATGCAACATCATCATGGTGGTACATTTTTGGGATTAGTTTGGGACCCTTGGATTACATTGCTTGACAGTTCAAATGTTAGTGTCAGTTTTGACTTTCTAAATTTTACCTTTGGGAGACTTAAGAGTGATTTCTTGGAGGAGTGGTCTTCCGAGGAGATGACCGAGTTTATGAATATTATGGTATCCTAGCTTATCATGGATAGACATATGGGTTCTTGTATAAGAACCTTGCATATTAGTACTAGGAACATAGATCGCTTCACACCGTCTAGGTAGACCTGAGAGAGGTTCACATGGAGAGGCCTCTCAGATGTTGTAGGGGAGTATATGAATTGTCAATAAAGGAGTTTGGGGAATGCTCATTCCACATTATGGATGCAATATTTGGTCTTTTCTGAGAAAGAGTGTGAGATCATGTGGACTTATTGCAGCATATATTTATCGAGGATACATTGGATTGATAGTATGTCTCCATTGATTGACCAAATCATGCACTTTCCAATAGTATCTTCCGAGTGTGGGGAAATACAAATGACAAAAATATATAGTGGATGGATTTGTAGAGTCCATGAGCAGCCCAAATTCATTGTCAGTGACTGGGATAAACTTCCTTTTCCTATATTCGGGATTGGGTATGACTTTGTATTTACAGGCCGTAACTTTAGAAGGTTTCCTATGCCAAATAATATTCATGATAATAGGTTCATCCCTTACAAATATGTTTGCATGGAGTTATAGAGAGGGTTATGCAGTGTGGGAATGATGGTCGAATGACTACGATCATAGTAGTGTAGCATCAATGTGTTGGTTTCTTTTTGAGGATAGCTTGGGACCTTGGGATTTTAGTAGGAGATAGTGCAATAGTTGACACAAAGGAGAAATCCATATTTTGCCTTCATGAGATTGGTTCCCTAGCAGAACAATTCCTTGATGGGTGGATTGAGTTGTTGTAACACCGAGTGGCCTTACTTGTAGGTGGTTTTAATAAGACCTACGATGTCAGTACATTATCGGACCATATCTTAAGCATAGGAGCCTTCACATATTACATGGTGATTTGGGATCCTAGTAACATTTTCAGTTTTAGTCTAGATCAGTCGATGGAGCATCATGTCATGATGGAATTGCTTGAGGAAAAGTAATCTTTGGGAAGGGAGGATTTTCCATGTCCCCTTTTTTGGATTACCCACTTCAAGAATGGAAATGACTTATGTGAAGAAAAAGGGAGTAAAAAAGGATTATTTAATTAGG
The DNA here is from genome assembly GCA_032191745.1 of Picea mariana. Lineage (NCBI taxonomy): Eukaryota > Viridiplantae > Streptophyta > Pinopsida > Pinales > Pinaceae > Picea > Picea mariana. Next base: position 101,257 of record JASDQU010108714.1, on the reverse strand, counting down.
AGATGTTATTTATTTAAAGTGACATTAAGGAAATAAAATAATTTTAGATTAATAAGTTACTTATCCATTATTAAATATTTTAAAGTAGGGGATAAGGGTCATATTTGATTTAGTAAAAAAGGATAAGGGTTGCATTTGATTTGGTCAAAAAAGGGAAATTTATAGAAGGCATGGATAAAGGATAAAAGGAGGGGTAGAGATTCACTTTGACATGATGATTTGATCTCTTATTTTGGAAGCTCTCTTGGAGCCATTGTTTCGTTAGAGTTTAGAAAAACCATTCCACTATTGATTTGGTTTCAATGGTGCAATATCCAACCTAGGTACAAAAGAGGGGAATCAACCTAGGATTTCCATTGGAGCTAGATAGGAAGGACGTGGATCCATATAGGGTCTTCATTGGAGCTTCACTTGTTATTTTTCCTTACACTTGGAGGGATTTTGAAGTACACATGAGGTTTACGAAAATTTCTGGACGAGGACGAGCATAGGAATTTGCATTTTTCAGGAGGGTTTCAGAGAAACAAAGGTTGAAGGAATCCCCATGGGTAGAGTAAAGGGTTTCCAATGAGGCCCCGCTAGACGAGTGGTTGTGTCCCATTAGGAACTCTGTGATCGGGGGTTTGTAGCAGTTGATTGGATATAGACGATGAGGGTTACATGAGCGGATATTCTGCAGTGGATTCAAGAGGATTGTGGCAACATTCTAGGTTTTCTTTTTCTTTGTGTGTGTGATTATGCAACTACCATTGCAACTAATAGAGATTGATGAGGTTAGTGTTCAGCCTAGTTGTTGTTACAACTAGTGGAGACTTGTGTTGTTGTGATTTATGAAGATTCCATCCATAATAAAATGTTGTGATCATCTATTCCATTTTTAGTGTATTCAGTTGTGTGCATCATGTTTGATAACATATTCATTATGGGTATACTAGAAAACTATTTGTGAAAAGTACTCAATCAGTCCAACAACACATGTAATGCACGTATTTGATGAAAGTGCACAACCACAAATTCATAATTGATAGCAGACCACTATTTTTATAGCATGTTCCCCTTGAGGAAATTACATTATTTGGCATGTATAAGAATGAGGATGAAGCTGAAAATTATTGGAAAAATACAAAATAGAATATAACTAACAACAAATCTAAATTTTCTATTTTGTCTTATTCATGTACCCATGTCTCTGATGTAAGATGTGCACACCTTGAATTGGTTGAAGATTTATATGATCATGTGGTACAAAATTTCTTCAAGAGAGGCTTCATGTGAGGATATGTTGTCATTGAGATTCGTTGTTTGTTTTTCCAAGGTGGCCATGAATTCCTAGATCATAATGTGGACCTTGGTGGGTTGAACAAGGTTTTGTTCCATTAGCTCAATTGTCACTTTTGTAGAAGCCTCAATTACCTCTCGTCTATGATTTGTACTTTGTTGGATCTTCTCGAGGAGTTGTTCCATAGTGCCAGTTTTTCTGAGATCTTTGATAGAAGGAAGGAAACACTTGTGTGTCAAAGTTTGCCTTACTTTATATAGTTGTGTACAAATAATGATCGAGCTAGTTGTTTCCTTTTCTACTATTTTTCCTACTTCCTAATATAGATCGAGTGATGCATAATCAATATCTCTTTCTATCTCTAAGGGGTGAGGAATCTCGACTAGAGTGTCGGGGGTATCGGTCATCCATTTATCCATGTTATCTAAGCCATCTCGGATGGTGACCATATTGGTGTTATTGTCTTGTACATGGTTGTGTTGTTCGATTATGCTAGCCACCAACTACCGAAAGAGATGTAGGTGGGAGTACATATATGTATGGCTTCCTCCATCTTTGTTCTGAATTTTTCTGCACATTATTTTAATTCTTGTAATCTACTTTCATCTATCCTCACTTGTTGGATTTTTTCTTATAGTTCCTTGATATTGGCATATTTCTCTTGGTTTTGGCAATATAACATTTTTAGGTTCTTATCTGTGGTTGTGGTAAATGCGGTGCCAATAGATGATATGAAGAGTAGATATTGAATGGATTATTACATTAAGGTGTTCTCAGTGATGATGGATAGGGGGTTTCCCCCCATAACTGATACCTTTCTGACTTGCTACTGCATGATGTGACTAGTGGCTTTGTAATACTTGAAATTTTTCAAGTTTAGTACTTTACTCGATTTATATGGGGTGTGAAGTCCCAATTCCATCCCATTGAATTGAGGCTAACTAATAGGGTCTTCCACTAATGACTCTTAAAGTTCGTTGTCCATTTGTGAGGTGTAATTTTTCAGAGCTTCTTAATCTCCTTTTTGTTGTTCTTCCTTTATCTCCTTGGTCGTGGCTTCATTTAATGCTCTCTACTCTATTTCCACCATTGTTTTTTCTCTTTCAACTGTTACTTTATGTTCATCTTCAACGTCTTCTTCCTTCTTAGAAGTTTTCTTTTATCATGCTTCTTCTTTAGCTACAGTTTCTCTATCATGTTTCGCTTTAGCTCTAGTCTTGTCAGACTTCCTCTTATTTTCTTTGACGTACTCCTTTTTATGAAATTATTCCTTCTTTTTTCTTTTCTTATCTCACACTTTTTATTCCTCTTCGGCTGATATGAAATCCATGGATGTCATTGTGGTAGATGATTTTGTTTCTTCCTATTCTTCTTCTTTCTTCCATGCTTCTTCACAAGCCTTCTCTTCATCAACAATCCTTCCTATGAGTTTTCCCTACCATCTTGATTCGAATTTTATGAGAAGAATGAAATGAATACAGATCTATATTATTAGCATAGAGATATAATGAAAAATAAAAAAGATACAATAAAAATGGCTTCTATTCAATAAAGAAATATGTTGAAACTGTAAAATCCAGGTTGAAACAAGCTTGTTATAGTGGTGGCGGATTATCTCTAAGAAGAGATGTGATGGTTGCACTCATTCACAAGATGATGATTAAAAAGAGGCTCCAAAAACATTTTTATATCAAACATGAATTCCAAAACCCTAGACATCCAAAAACCTAACCCTAGGAGATGAAGCACCAAAAGTCATGTGGGCCCCATTGGGGTAAGTTGGTACATAAACTTCCCAAGGTCGTAACTTTTGCATACGATCTCCGTTCTAGGCACATGAGAGCCTTTTGGAAAGGTATATCCGAAAAATACACATTAATCCGTGACAATGTGACTCCTTATATAATGTGATTGTGGCAGGCCAAAAACTTATGTTTAGGGCTTCAAAATGGCCCCAGATGTTTAGGACTCGAAAAACTAGAAAACAATTGCCAAGATGAAAACTGAAACTTGTAAGATGACATTTGTATGTGAGACACTTGGAATAGATGGGTGGCCACCAATATCCACCTAGGTCAATTCTCCACCATTAGTAGGAAATGGTCTCCATTGTGTTGAGTCCCCCCATCAGAGGAGGAAATTTATGTGGAATTTGGCCATGACTGAGCCAGTTTCCTTGGTGCAGGAGCTTCCTTGATTTGACAACATGATAAAGATAAAAATTATGTTGGCGAGTGCCCTTGACCTATGTGTCCATGATATGATCAATGGATTCTTGTTCCATGTAGTCAAGGTTGATCTCTATCGATGTCAATTGTTATGCTACCTCTGAGGTGTCCAATAATGGTGGAAAATATGGCCGAAGGAGGTCCACATTAAACACTGGGTGCAAGCCAAGTATGGGGGGAATGTTGAGCTCAAAATAATTGTCACCCATAGCCTTGGTGATGGTATAATTTCCATAATGAAGTGGACAAATATTCTGATGGGGTCATGTAAGGCACTTTTTCTGCAAGTGAAACCAAACATTATCTCCCACCTGAAAATTGTGTGGATCTTGGTGTTGATCATGGTGTTTCTTGTACTTGGCATTAGACTTTTGAAAAATATCCTAAACTTGTTGGAGGATGTGTTGGATCTGTTCAATGAGCCAGGTATCTTTTTTGGCTTTAGTTTGAGCATGGGATGAGTCTTCCTGGGTGGCCGCAAGGGGTAGTGAAACATACATGGGACCCAATTGTTGAAATCCCAACCCCACCTACAAGGGGTTGTGATAGGTTGAGCTATATATGGTTCTATTATAGCTATGATGAACATAGGGAAAACTCTCATCCCATGTTTGGGGATGCTTAGAATTGTACGTGTGCAGGATATGCATGATCATACGGTTGACGACCTTGATTTGGCCATCCATATAGGGGAGGAAGGAAGTGGATTTGGCGAGCTTGGTGTCTATTAGTGACCAAAGGCTCAACCAGAATGTGTTGAGGAACCGACTATCTCAATCTGAGATGATGGTTTGTGGTATCCCAAAATGCACCCACACTTGTTCAAAGAAAATCTTGGCATTGGCCTCTGTTGTGATTCTCTTCTTGCAAGTGGCCAGAATCTCCATTTTAGAAAAATGATCAACCACCACAAAAACACATTCATTTCTCCCATTGGTTTACAGAAGACCTGACATGTAGTCCATTAAGATGGATTCCCAGGGACTCTCAGAAGTATGAAGAGGGTTGTACATGCCTTGTTTCTTAATGGTCGGATGGTGATGGAGTAGGAAATGTAGGACCTGATATGCATTTTTACATCATGTTGAAGTTTTACCCAATATAAATTTTGTTGCAGCACTAACACTGTCATTTCTACACTAAAATGTCCTTCCACCTGACTATAGTGGGATTCCCAAATCAACTTCACTCACTCACTTGCTAGAATGAAGAGATGGCCCAGATGGCATAGGATATCATCATAAATGTGGAAATCAATGACAAATGTGTTTGCACCCAACACCTAGTAGGTGGTGGCAAAGTCAATATCTCTCCCATAGAGTTGGGGCCATCCAGAGGTCTCGTGGACGTAGGATTTAAGAACCATGGTGAGTGATATAACTGGAGGGAAGCTGAGGAAATAAATGATGTAGTTGGTGATTCATTTCTTATACTTGATGTTGAGATGGAACTGTTGCATGTATGCAGACCACTTATGATGGATGTCATTCTATAATTTTCCTCGTGTCTACATGAACTGTAACAACTTATGATCAGTGTGGATGATTGTCTCCTTCCAAAGAATGTAATTCCTCCACTGGTGGTAGGATTTTACAATGGAGTACATTTATTTGTTGTAACTAGGGTACTTACGTATGACATTTGATAGTGTCTCACTATGATAGTCCATAGGGTGTTTGTGCTGGGTGAGAACTCTGCCCACAACATAGTTTTAAGCATCTGTGTTGATCGCAAAGGGATGTTGCAGGTTGGGTAATGAGAGAATTGGGGTTGATCACAAGAACTTCATAAAATAATCAAATGCTTGACTTTGTGACTAGCCCCACACAAACGTTTTCTTACCACCACCCATGGTTACTTGGCTAAGGTCCCATGCAATATGGGAGAATCCTAACAAAAACCTGTGAGAGAAATTAGAAAGGCCTAAAAAGATCCAAACCTCAGTGAATGTGGTTGGGGTTGGTCATTCATGAATGAATTGGATTTTGGTTGGATCCACATGCACCCCATTCTCATCAACAATGTCATCTAGATACTGGACCCTCTCCATTTTGAATGAGCATTTTTCCAAATTTGCATATGGCTTGTGCTACCATAGAATGTGAAGAACCTGTTGAATATATTGCAAGCATTCCTCCCAATTACTGTTATAGATGAGGATGTCATCTAGATACACCACCACAAAATAATTGGTGAAAGGATGCAATATATCGTCCACCATCCTCATGAAATTTGTTGGGGAATTTGTCAAACCAAATGGCATGACCAACCATTCAAAAAGACCTTCTTTGGACTTGAAGGCATTTTTCCATACATATGTATGCTCTATTGGGACCTGATGGAAGCCAAACTTCATATCAATCTTACTAAATTATTTTCCCCCCTTGAGCTGGTTAAGGAGATCATTGATTTGGGGAATCATGTACTGGTTCTTAACTATGATTTTTTTAGGGCTCGATAATCAATGCAAAGTCGCCTGGTTCCTTCCTTCTTCTGGACAAGTATGATTGGGCTTCCACATAGTGATGAGCTGGGTTGAATGCGCCCCTTTTGGTGTAGTTCTTGTATCTGATACTTGATCTCCTCATTTTCCAATAGGGAGTAGTAATAGACTGGTCCATTGGGTAGATATGAACTAGGAGTCTGATCAATTTAATGCTTGAGCTGACAGTGTAGAGGTACCCTAATGGGTGACAAGAAGATATCTTTGTATTCTTACACGACCTTATCCTCTCTTTTTTTTTACATGGAGATATCGACCGCGAAGGCCATGGATGTGGTTGCAACCTTTCGATCACTTTGAGAGAGAATCAAGAATAAGAAAAAATTCTCAGTCTAAGAGATGACATTCTTGCATTTCTTGGTAGAGATCAAGGAAATGGAAGTAGGTGGGACTACCACAGGTACCTTGTACAATTTCCTGTCCAAAGTAATAATAACACTGCAAGGCATAGACTCATATACAACATGATGTTTCCATAAATAAGGTTGGCCCAAAATAAAATCACAAACTTCAAGGGAAGAAACATCACACAATACCTCATCTTTGAAGGGCTTGATTTCATAGGAGACACGACACTTTTGACCGACGTGAAGATCGCTTCCTTGACAGAGCCATCTGGTGGTGTATGGTTGTGGGTGCGACATTGTCGGCAGGACCAAAAAATTTATCACCTCTGATAAGATGAGGTTCTTTTGGCTACCACTATCAATGATGAAGTGCAGCAAAGTACCCTTCACCCACATCTATTAATGAAATACGTTCTCTCCTTCCTCTCCCTCATCAGGTTCACTGGGATGGATCTTGGTGGTATAAATGTTGGCACTAGGTTCCCCATCAATAATCAGTCTCCCCTTTTCTAGTTCTGAATTGGAGTCAAAACCCACATCTAATTCAAAGGAATTCACCTCAGCCACCAATGACTTCTTTGAGCGATAATCAACAGTGTTATTCCAGGGGATCTAATGGAAGTTGCACCACTTCACAATGTATTTCTTCATATTTATATTGTCCTTCTTTGTTTATGGCTTAGACTCATTGTCCTGAGGTTTTCCATATTTTACTTTCCCTTTGTTATGTGGGTTGGGACTGCCCTTTCCCTGATTCATATTTGAGAGGCTCCCAGACCCAAACTGTCACGTCTTTTTTTTAAGCTTCTGCTCAATTTTGACATCATATCGATAGGTCATGCCCAAGAACGATATGTCCAGAAACTCCATTTTTGTCTGTATGTATATATGTAGATTGTCGTTGTACTTGAGCACTAGATGTTGCTCAGAATCATTGATACCTAGCTTGGTGCACAAGGTATGGAATATATTTTTTAAATATAGCATTGTTTGGTCCCTTTCCTGCTGTAGTGTGGTCCATTTTGTATACAAGTCGTCATAAATTCCAACAGGGTAGTAATTTTCCTTAATAGCATCCCTGAAGGACTCTCAGGTGAGTTTGACTGTAAATAATGATGCTTCCTCTATTTTTTTTTCCTCACAGAACCTCTCCCACCAATATTTGACATGGGGGATGGATTTGAGGAACACAAATATAATCATTTGTCTATTGGAAAAGTTGTGGACAAAAAAATACCCTTCTATTAGATTCAACCATTTGTCTATAGCATCTGCGTCTATCTGACCTTAAAGCATAGGAATATGAAATTTGATCTATACCTTGAATGGGGTGGCTCCTCTGCTCGAGGAAGATGCATCACCTATTGGTAGTCATCGAAGGATTTGTGCAAAATTATCCATCAACTCGTTCCTCTATTGCACGAGGGATTCCTAGAGAAATAGTTTGAAAGGGTCTCCTGTCCCATCGTATTTCTTTTCTCCTACCATGGAAGGTCACATGGGCATGCGAGATCTCTTCTCCTCAAGAGAAACAAGATCAAGACCCAACTCTTTGTACCCTAACCTTGTCCGGGACATGCACTAAGAATGACAAGGAGAAGACTTCTCTGATACCAATGATTCAGATTTTATGAGAAAAACAAAATGAATACATATCTATATTATTAAAATAGAAATACAATGAACAATAACAAAGATATATTAAACCTGGCTTCTATTCAATAAATAAATATGATGAAACTATAAAATGCAGACTGAAAAAATCTTGTTAGAATGGTGGTGGATTATCTCTATGAAGAGATGTGACGATTGTGCTCATTCACAAGATGATGATTACACTGAGGCTCTAAATACATTTTACATCAAACATGAATGCCAAAACCCTATTCATCCAAAACATTAACCCTATACATACAAAAACTTAACCCTAGTCATCCACCTATATCACATATTCTAATGACTTCTTCATACGCTTGTTCCCTGTAGTGCACTTCTTATTCCTCCCAAACAACCGAAGTGTACTCCCAAGTATGCTTGATATGGATGTAGTACTCCTTAACCACCTTTCTAGGGTCATGTATCCTAAATATTTATTCTCCAAAGGGGTACAATATTAATGTATCCACTTCATCCTAAGAATTCTTGGTGTTTTCAAATGAGTATGAAGAGATACTAATGAGAGTGAAGGCCATATAGCCTTCTTGCCTCAATAGAGAGCTACCTGAAGTCCATGGATCATTGTTTGATAGGAAGCCTCTTAGAGCACCAATTTCTCAGGGAAAAATATTGGGAGTAGATGGGGATCCTTGGTATCCCTCTATATTATCATGTAAGTCCCATGATCCATTACGTACCAGTCCCTAATATTTCTAATTATTTATAGTGATTTATCTATCATGCACGAGGCTAGCATGCAAAAAATGAATTCATACAAAGGTTCAAAGAAGTGATCGCATATATTATGGTATTTTGTCTTGTAATTATGTTGTCAAGGTACCTTATAGTAAATCTGTATGGACGATTCTATCAGTTTCCATTCCCAACCAATCTTAGGATATTTATGTGACTCACACATAATATCCAATATATACGATAACATGTGAAAACTTGGAAATGTCCCAAGCACAGTCTCCTTAAAACCTGTGAGAGATTTTGTTAAACTTGTTGATATGATTTCAACCCAGTCGAATGTTGACCTTTCATCTATGTAGTAGTGGATCAAGGGTATTAAGAACATAGTAAATTTAAAATCATCTCACTCCTTGTACAATCTACAAATATTTGGCATGATATATTGGTAGGGCATCCTCAGTGTTGTGGTTGGATAGTCGCCAGATGGCCTATGCTTGAAATTGTTTTCTAGCTTATGCCAAATATTGAACATGTATTTTCGTTTGGGCTTGAAACCACTGTGGATTTCCTCCTCCAAATTTCGGGCTCCTTTATCCAAGTGATAGTATTTTTCTAGATCAATTGCCTGTAAAAATGCTATGGGATCCACCCTAGAGATGAGTATGTATCATTTTTCCAATTCCACATGCTTGAGAATACATGCAATTACATATATGCAAGGGATCACTGCAACATGATATGCCACCTTATGTAGTCCCAATCTCTGAATTTTATTGAATATTTGGAGTTTGTCTTGTTCGTCAACTTCCACCAGAAGCATCTATTTTCTGAACATCTAAAATAATTCACCTCATTTGAGTGAGTCTCCTCCTTTCTCTATGATTCTTGTTGTATCATCGTACACTACCCCTGGGAAATCAAGCTCTTCCTATTACTTTATTTCACTTCCAGAAGCCTCTGTATTAGGTGCCTTTCTTGTTGTCGTATTTCATGGCAACATCTTTGGATCTGAAACACATAGTCATAATTATTGCAAAAAAAATTAGGCAAGAAAATAAACATGAAAACATCATCCACTATAAGCATATAAGAAATAAGCATTTGAGCAATTAATGAATATTAAAAACAAATCTACCTATGAAAACGTTTTTATTAGGTACCTAAACAATCATTTATGTCAATGTCAGGGGAAATTCATCTTCTAAAAAGGATAATATAATCCTAGCCATGGTGAAAGTTTAAGGAAGGTCTAGGTTAACTTGGGAAAATTCCAGGTATATCGGTTGGGTTGATGATAACTTGGTCGATAGGGAAAAGAGTATGGGTCAGAGAACTTGGTGGGAACTGCTCTAGCATGTACTAGAATAGTTCATAGGAACTCTATCGGTGAAGAGAATATCAAAATTCAGTTCAACTTCATTGATATGAAATACTATAACTAGTTAATATTTTGGAAAAGTCAGTGATAAGAGAAAATCCCCATTGGAGAGGCTAGTGGGAACCTCATCAAAATGAAAATATAGAATTGGATCCAAACTTGGGAAATTCCCCAATAATACTAGAAATGTTTGTGGTAATTCCTCTTTCTATACTAATGGATTTCGTGGTAAGATTATTGGAACGGGTGGGACATGTTCGTAAGAATTTCCTTTAAGTCTATTGATAAGTCAGAAACAATGTTACTAACTACTCTAGTATCGAAAGGTTAATACCATAAGGGTTTTTATTAAGTCTCATGATGACTAATGATGGAGTTTGTATAAAAATTGTTGATTACATTAGAGACGATCGTATTAAATTTCTCGGTTGTGAGATTTCTTGTTTTTCATATTTGGCTAAGTATTGGAGGATGGGGTGACTATGGATGAAGGACATACTTGGCTTAGGGAAAAAAAATGCTTTAAAACTGAAGAATGGTAGCTATGGAAATGGAGCTCAAAATCAACTTTATTTTTGGCATGTCACAAACATAGGATTAGGCCATTTATCCTCATGTAGCTAGGGTTATGGTATGGAGATAGGAATATCAATGTTTTGAACTCTTGGTGGCCTCAACAAAGAACAGTTTGGGATATTGGGTAGAAAGGCCCAAATCATGGTATGGAGGTTGTTGGAGTTACTTTACGACACACCTAGGATTTATTTTTCCTAAGGTTTTTCCTTGCTTATTAGTCATTATCCAGTGTCCTATATTTTAGGAAGAATATTCCTCTAGGGAGAATATTCTCTTCAGTTTGATCATTTGAGTGGATTCTAGATGCCACATTGGGATTATCACCATGAAGCATTGAGATCATCACCAGCTAATGTGCATTGTCCTTGGGATCATCACCAGACCAACACATTACTCATGATTCCCTAATATCCTCCTCACTTCACTCTGTTTCAGTTAGTTAATTGAATATTGATAGACTAATTAACACAGACTAGGTAGCAGTTCACTCCTGTAACTGCTTGAGAGGCTAGACTATGTGGCAGTTTACTCTCGTAACTTCTAGTGTGTGTCCAGATCACTCTAGACCACCACTATGGCACATTATTTACTCATGTATCCTATATCTAATGTAAATTATTCACTCTTTGAGTGTGGAATACGGTTAATGAGAATTCTTCCATTCTTTCGGACCTTAGTATTGCCCTTCTCTATATCCTAGTGTATAGGTTTTTTCATTTCAATTTATATGTGGCTAGATGGTCGTTGCTTCTTCCTTCTTAATTTCTCTCTGCAAATGCGTGGTATTTTCTAGCTAGATATATTATATGTAGGTTCAACACATTTACATGGTATCAGAGCTGACAGACTGCTAAGAAAAAGCTACACCAAAGTATTTTTGCAGGTACTGAAGATTGAAGAACGTAGAAAAGATGGAATATATGTTTTACTAACCCATAATACTTCTCACTCCTCATAACTATTTGGGGTGGAAGCCAAATATTATACTTCTTCTCAGAAGTATAGGCTTATACCAAATAAACATGGCAATGGAAGTAGAGCCTCATTCTGCCGATGAGAAAAAATACTTTCTCAATAAACAAGATATGGCCATAGGATTTATCTTCTTGTCTATTTCTCCAGAAATTCTCCACCAAGTATGTGATGTCTCACAAGACTTCACTCCAAAAATATTATGGACCATATTGGAGGTTCTATTCGGGAATAAAGAATATTTTGAAGATTTCATGCAGGAGGTTGAACAAATAGAGCCAGAAGAGAAGCCATTAGAACATCAAGCTTCTTACTATGAAGAGTCTTCTACAAAAATATTTGCACAAATTTGTATTCCATTAATTGAAGATGATGTCTACTCCATTTCAGATTTCTTTTCTAAATTTCATGTGGAAGATATATGGCATGCATCTCAGGGGTCACATGCAAACACTTTTCCATGCACTATGCATGCATCTCAAAAGACAAAAAGGGATCTGCACACATAAGACTCAATTATGATATTTTATTATCACAATTTACATAAACAAATTGGATATTTGAATTCCTCTCGGGAAAATATCCAATTTCAAAAAAAAATTGTCTGAAGCGGAGTTCAGGAAGTGAAGTTATGATCATTTTAAAATCAACAAAATTTTAGCATTTTTCTGGAAATGGCTGCACGGTTTTCAAAGTTTCATCCAAACTTTATTTGGATATTCTTCATTACAAGAAGAGAAAGTGGATATGTTTGGAAATATCAATGGTGCATATACTTCATCATATCAATGCACACATCTACATCTTCAAAAAAATATTCAACGAGCACAAACTTGCACAGTTGCGAGGTCTTCTTGGAGTGAAGGACAGGGTTGCTTAGCA
>JASDQU010108714.1:58862-71528 GCA_032191745.1 Picea mariana | reverse complement strand
TATAGTTGAATTCTTCGCTCATTTGTGGCTGTGGAAGCACTTCATGGTTTCTGTATATAATGGAACATATATGTGTAACAGAGTATGAATAGCACAGAAAGAATGCCATTTTCTTAACAAAAGTTTTTAGGAGAGTAAACAATGTCTTCAAGAATCAGCAAGAAAATGTTATAAATCTGGAGCCCAACAAGAATATCTCCCAAGGTTGTCACACAGTACCAAGGGATAGCCAACTTTAAGGCTACGCAACACAACATGGGGATCCAACCACACAAAGATCTAGACAAATAATGGCTACAACTTTGATTCTGCATCAACGCAGAGGAAGTTGAATGAGAAATAAAATAATGGTAGGATGATTGGAAGATCCCAATCATCACTAAGGACATTCCCAAAGGGAATGAAGTGGAAGAAGGGCCATCCAATAAATATGTAGGGGGGAGCACCGTGACCAAGAAACCAACATAGAAGACGAATCCTAGTCCAAAGACAACACAATAGAAGAAGGCAAACACCCCAAATAAGGAAGGGTAGATAGGAAAGAAGGAAAATGCCCTTATGCATAAGGAAAACAGAAGGGGGGGAAAATGACACAGGGAACCCCAATGAAAACTAATCCACAAGAGATAGGGATTCCCTAACAAAATATCATACATACATGTGGGTTGTGCAAGAAGGCCAAGGTCCACAAATAAATCCTGGAATATACAATCACCGAGGATGATGCAGATATAGTCACAGAGAGGGTGAAGGACTGTGTAGTGAAGAGTATGAGGAGGTCATGAACCAAATATGAAGGATAAGTAATGAGTTGGCTGAAATTAAGAAGATCCTGGAACAGATACAAGCAACACAACTAAAAGAGAGGGGAGAAGAATCGATCCCCCGAGTGACATAAGAAGGGGACATAACCATGGAAAATGAGGAAGAAACAATCGAACTCATAGCACAAGCAAGTCCTAGATTCCAGATAACAACATATATGCTACATTTCAAGGATGCCATAGCAAAAACGCCACTTAAAGACCTGGTGTAGGTAGACTTGGTATTGGCTAAATACCAACAAAGGAATTGTACAAGGTAAAATTCAATGTCACACGGGAAGTGTAATCACAATCCATTGCAGATATGACATAATTGCAAGTCACTAAATATGGAAAGGATGCACTAGAAATTGTGGTAGAGTAGGTCCATGTAGAGACATAGGAGGATAAGCAGTGCATAGATAAATTGCAAAAGAAGCTAAAGGAATTCTTCACAAAGATTCCAGACAATATGCAGGTAGTTGTAAGCAGTGTTGAAGAACAGATTCAAATCATCATGAAAATGCTCAAAGAGTATAAGAAGGAGATCAAGGAACTCAAGGAAAAATTAACACCAACCACCCCTCCCAAATTTATAGTTGAAAGAGAAAAAAATGAATCCATGCACATATAAATGATGGAAAGAGAAGGCAAAAAGGTCACAAAACGTTTTTCTAGGACCACACAACTATAGGCGATGTTAGAGGATGACAACAAGGTGAAACAACTATACCAACAAGAGGATAAAATCATCACTACAATGCAGGATCTGAAGCAATGAAAAAAATTCCATGAGAATTACAAAATGATTGAAATGAATGCAATAGATGAAGACTCTGCAGAAAGAATTGAATATTGTGTAGAATAATAAGTAGGCAAGGCAGGCCCAGTTAGAAACCCTCTAGGAGCAAGCAGTGCAAATAATTGTTGAATTGGAGGAGGAGAATACAAGAATGGCTCATGATCATGTCAGGAGTGCAGAGTCTATGAAGGAACACATCTCAACATAGAGTGTAGAGGAGCACACAAAAAAAAATTGTGCAAGCGAGATCCAAATGGGAAGAATTACAAGGAAAGTTTGATAGCTTGGAAAAGGCTGTATAGGTTATGCGCACCACCTGAGTGGAATGGGATGAGCCACATGTCAATGTTGGGATCCTATTGGGAATAGGCATATTTTGAGAAGGAATTATATTTTGGGCACAAGCCTATTTTTGGAGAAAAGTCTGTTTTGAGAAGGACTTAATTTTGGAGTGTGTGCATCAGGTGGAAAGAAAGAAACATGCATAAAAAGAAGGAAAAGCAACATGCAAGATGAAAATAAATGTGGCACATAGGTAGACAAGACTAACCATAATAGGGTTAGGGTCTTTGGAAGTATTTTAATTGCTATAAGATGTAAACTAGTATAAATAAGGACCTAGGAGGTCTAGAAGAGGGAGATACATATCGGGATGGAAGAGAGAGATATAGATCTCAGGTTAGAGGATAAGGGAGAATACATCATAACAAAGAGAGTTGATTATTATGATTATGTGGGTTGTTGATTGTAATAGGTCTTGTAGAAGAGTCAAATAAGTTAGTTTTTTAGGGTTAGGTCACAGGATGAGGACCCTGGTGTGATGTAGTTCGCCTCACGAAGGGTTCTTACCCTTATTTTGATTATATTACTGAGGATGTAATGCATGCAACGCAAGATTTTGCAGCAGGATAAATAAAAGAGAAGAGAAGCCATGTATTTGTGGACGTAGCCCCGGGAGGGGGTGAACCATGGTAACCCTTGTGTTCCATGCAATTATTAATGAATGTTTTCTTCTGTTGATCATTATCTTATGAATGAATGGTTAAAGTAGTTATATCAACATGCATGCATAGGTTAAAAGATGAATAAATCATAGAATTAATTAAATGATTAACAAGGATAATTTATAAGGAATAATGAACACAATCACAGATCCCCACTCATTCCTAGATTGCAAAGACTTGAGTTTTGCAGTCAACCATAAAATATATATCGAGTGAGGCTGCATTGTGCACCCTTTTCATAGCATTTCCTTTTGGATTACCAGGAGGGCCGATAGTTTTTAAGGGTTTTGTAGGAAACCTGTTGAGATCCGAACCTAGGTCAGACCAAAAAGAAGTAAAATAAAGTTCAGACAACAAAGGGAAACCATATCTTGTCTCCCTCGAGTGTATTAAAGTAGAAAGAGTTAGTTCCATACTTCCCCTCAATATAGTAGGGACCAAGCCATAAGTTTTTGAACTTCTTGTGCATCCCTCTATTTTCCTTCCGCTTTTTCCACAACAATACAAGGTCACCCTCTTCAAATTTCCTTTGTCTTGATTTGTGATCAAATGTCCCTTTGATCTTATATTGTTTCTTTTCATTTTGATCCAAATCATTTATCCTAGACTCTATTGGTCCCTTATTTTTTGGTTTGAAGCTGTGCAAGAAGGAATACAATCCCAGTTTTGGTTTAACATGAGTTGTGCAAGATACATAAGAAGTTGGATAGTGGAGCAAGGAAAAGAAATAGAAAATCGGTTGCGGAAAGTGACATCACAACACCGGCGAGCCAAAAGAAGTTACAAAAGAACAAGAAAGCATGCGAGCCCAAAGACAGAAGACCCCACTCAACCTATATATTAGATGAATGCTATTGTAAAAGGGTTAAGTTGGGTTGGGTTGGCTAGTTTTGATAGGTTGAGTTTTGTTGTTGTTAGTCCGATGTTGGTTGGTTGGGTTTAGTTGAGAAAAGGTTATGAAAATGTAATGTGTATACAGTTTTGGGTAGATAGAGCTCTGTGACATGAGTCCAAAGTCAGAAGTCTGTAACATAGTACCAACCTGTATCTCTGAGATTGTATTCGATAAATTCTGAAGATAATAGATGAAGAAGCACCCAAAATTTTGAGATATAATGTGTCATTTTTTGTTTATGCTTATGCATTGTATATTTACAATACTTATTTATTCTTGATGTGATCCATATGATATCTCTGTGTATGAATTATTTTCTCAACTTAAGTATGTTTAGTTCCAGTATGCATGAGTTCAGATCTATTATGTAGTTTCTCTATCTTGCGCAAGATCATGGTGAATCTTTAAGGTTTTGGGAACTCACCCAAGTACTCTCCTTTCCCTTCCCTATCATTTTTTCTTGTTTTTTTTTTGGGTGAGACTTCTTCTCTTCAAAGGATATGAAAATGCCGACGCTCTAGACCGCACGGTACCTTTTTTTGATAACCTGAGAAGGACCCTGGTTTGATCAATTCCATGCCAACAAAATGGTTTTGTTGTTGGGATCTATGTTAAAATGGAACCTATAGGGAGAATGCTTCCGTGGATTCTTAGATCTGATATTCACCGCTGGTGGGAGAGAAATTACAATGCCTTCATATGGAAAGAAGCAGAGCTGAGAGGAAAATATTTGAAAGATACATGGGAGGTAGTCTTTTACTCAGAAAGATCGAGCGACCAGTACGAGATATTATGGGATAAGTTCCCAGAAGAAATTTTCCACTCGATGGATAGGCTTCAAGAAGCTCTGGAATTTCGAGAATGATTCAAGAAGACCTGCACTTGGGATTCAGGAAATATCCCAACACTTCATCGAATGGACAACCCAGTAATGCGAGAAATCAATTTTTGGGTCAAGACAACACTAGAAGGATACATTATTGAGTTTGCAGCTGATAATCACCAATATTTTTCACCGGTAGAAGCGGATTTCAAGAAATACACAAGGGGAAGCCTGTTGAGATAAATTCCCCTGTGGATCAAGGTTTTCTTGATAAAAGAGGGAATGTTGACTATTTCCCCAACTGAGATGGTAGTGTAAAAACCATTTCTTGGGGTGGGGTGATTTTGGGGTTGGATTCATGGCCTGAGAGAGGGGAGAAGGGTTCTTTGAAAAATGAGGGAGTAGTAATAAATGGAATCAAGAGATGAGAAAGCCTTGAAAAGAGATGCCATAGTGGAGAAGTGGTGGCATGGTAAGATAAAGGAAGTAGTAAAACATTCTGAGAAGTTGTGTAAATAAGTCAGACCAGGAGAAGTAGAGGAAGGATAGATGGAAGAGTTGCAAAATATGAGAAGACAGCAAAGACTAGCCAGTCAAAAATTAAGTGTGAGAGAAGTGTAGAGAGAAATAAGTCCCTAGGAGGGTGGACATGAAGGAGAAGGTGTATAAGCAAGGGAGAAGGAATTCATCCTATATATTGAAGAAGAAAGAGAAGATTCAGCCCTAATTCCAGGAAATATCAGGAACTCGGCTGAAGAAACCGCCCCAGAGGATGAGAACGAGACCCCCCAAATCAAATAAACTTTCCTTGAAGCCAATGGTGCCAACCCATAATCACCCATACCCCAAGTGTATTCTATACCAATGGTAAAATCTATACTACCTTCTTATGTTATTTTTGTTACATTACAATGAGTTAGTCAGTCACAACCAGGAAGTGCGAGTACTAGGAGGATATTGGGATCCCTCGACAGGTCGCAACCAGGACCGTTAGGTTTTATTTTGATATGATAAGAAAGATCAGAAATGGTTGGTAACGCGGAAGGTTCAATTACTTGATACCCATAATTATGGGGTAAGGGAGATGAATATGTTGAGAAACATTAGTTCTTATGTGAAGCAATCTGGAGGTCCAGAGGGACTCTGGATGAGAATAAATTGGTGGAGTTCCATACTATGTTGATAGGTAGTGCTCTTAAATGGTACATGAAGGTTATTGAGCCAAGAGTGCCAGGAATGCAAGGTCAAGCGTTCACACTTGACCAGCTACAAACAAAGTTAATAGAGGAGTTTAAGCTACCTCAATCAGAACAACAAGATCTATCTGAGTTGCGTGAGATTCAACAAAGGGAAGGTGAATCAACCTGCGAATATAGCCAGAAGTTTAAATATTCTATAGGGAGGTTATCACATCCAATTCATGAGGAAAATTAAAGAGAATGGTATATTCAGGGATTGCTACCTATGACACAGATTCCATTAACACAACAAGAGATAACCACTTTGATAGATGCCTAGTAACAATGAATGAAGATTGAATCCATGGTGGGATATCCGAGGATCCTGAGAGTGACCATACCCCCAATAGATGAAAATTTGGAGCAATTACAAGGGAAAATATCAGCACTTACATAGAAGATTCAAGAATTGACGATACCTAGACCAGGACAATCGGAGGTATAGTGTACCATATGTTACACATAAGGACATCTGGTGAACGGATGTCCACAAATGAGGGGAATGGGACCTTCATCAGGACCCATGGGAGGAGTTGAACAAGTATCTACAAATTTACCATTCCATAACCCCTCCCCATATCATGTTTTTCTAGGTAGTCAAGCAATGCCATCATTTGAGTATTGCAAGATTTTTCGAATCCATGGGCATGGACCAAGATAATTCCCCATTATACAAAAGTATTCAATAGTACCAAATATCATGCACTACATTTTTTGCGCATCTACCACACATACTACCAATCAATGTAGAGCACTAGATGGACTTGTGGATAGGATGGATCGAACCAACATTCAGGTTGAATGAAATCCCTCAGGCACCAGGAAGAGGTCAAGGAGGTGGAGCCGGAGGAGACATCAGAGGAGGAAGAAACAGGGGAAGAGGACTAAGTAGATGCTACAAATGTGATGAGAAAGGCCAGATGGATAGAGATTGTCCTCATCCGAGCCGACCATGGTGTTCTCACTGCAGAACCAATTTGCATGCAACTGAAGACTGCCCAAAACTAATTGTAAAATGGGAAGATGGGGTACGTCAACAAGGAACTAACCTCATCAGTTCAGAAATAAAGAGACTTATTAAAGGGAAAATGCCCAACCTTAATATCATTACTCAAGGAGGGGAAAAGACTGGTGCATATGCTAAAAATTTGCCTTAGATCCATAAAGCAACGCCTAAGGAGGACATGTATGATCCTATGAAACAAAAGCTATTCTATAAAAATGCCATAAAATTATTTCAGAATATCCATGGCCTTGAGATGCAATAGAAACCCCATCAACCCATTATTTACCCTAGGATCGCGCAAGTCCCTTCTTCACCCCCCACACCTAGAAACCATGTAGTTTCGATGAGACAACCTGAGCAACCACAAAATGTAGTCGACCTTTGGTTTCAGTTATTTTCTACTATTCTTGGGAATGACAAGTTGATAGAGAAGTTTCACAATGAATTGTACCTAGTTATAGGGAATGAAGAATCTCCAGAAACATGAATAAGTACTAATATTCTTGAGAAGAATACTCAGAGAGTGCAAAGAAGGAAAATACAAACTATAAAAGAGTTCATATTAGTAGATCAGCTAGATGAGTTTGAGATTAAGGATGTTATGTTAGATCTAGGATTTGATGTCAATATACTACCTAAAAAGACTTGGGAAGCCTTAGGAAAACCTTAGTTGACATATTCCCCAATCCAGTTAAGAATGGCCAACCAATATTGCATTTTCCCAATAGGAAGACTGGAGAATGTGGAAATAGATGTTGCGAGAGTGAAGACTGTAGCTGATTATGAGGTGATTGAAATCATGGGGGATAAGGAACCTTATCCTTCACTACTTGGTATTGACTGGGCTTGTGACAACTATGCAGTGATTTACCTAAATAAAGACACTATGACATTTGAGGCAGACGAAATAAAAGTAGTTCAACCCTTGGATCCGTATGTAGGCCCTCGATACACTGAGCCAATAGACAAAAATATGGAAGGAGAAGACTTGGATCAGTTGTATAATGTAACAAAAAGAACAAGAGAAGACTACATAAATCTTGCTTCTGATGGATTAGTAAGTTGGAGGAGCATACAATCAGCGGACGAATATTCAGAACTGACATTTGACAGTTGGTTGCAATGTTCATATGAAATATTTTAAAGATGATGTGAAACTGTCAGGGAAATTAAATGGGTTGGAACTAAGGTCAGAGAACACCCAATATATGATGGTACCTTAGGACTTGAAAATTTTCTAGTCAGCATTGAAGAAAAGGTAGTGGAGATTCAAAGGATCTCAGTATTGTATTTAGCCCTCCAGGACACCCCTGCCAATTGGTGGGCCAATCCTAAAGCCTTAGTTTAAAATTGGGACAATGTGAAGAAAGTTATTAAATATAGATTTCAATATGAAGAGTAGCTGGAACCAAAGATGTGGGTGGATTTCCAAGTTGCACAACTATTCAATGGACAATCTGATCCTAAAGCACATATTGAACAATGCGTGACACTGTGGCAGGTGGTGGAAATACCATCTCGCTTCTGGGTTCAAGTATTTCCCCATTCACTAGGTTCAATTCTGAAATCTTGGTTCATCCATGAAGAAACCAAAAGACAGAACAATGACTGGAAAACATTGGCATATCACTTTTGCAAGGAATTCTTGTTTACAAGTATGTACCTTGAGCTTAAAGTAGTCCTGCCAAGAATAAAAAAATTCATTTTTACAGATACTGGTAAACGGAAATCAGACCTAGTGGTGTGTGCAAGGCATAGCCAAGAACTTCAATCCAAACTTCACCTAAACTTGGATGAGATACCTATCGAATGTTATAAGATTGAGAAGGATTTGGAAATCCTGGATGATTTAGAAGAATTGAGAAACTTAGCCACTAAGAAGATAGAAGGGAGCAGAGAAATCCAAAATATCATACCTAGTCAGAATGATGGTTCTTATAATCACCCATTGAAGTTGTGTAAATTCAATATACAAACCACAGAGCAACCTAAGATAGATATGGTGGGAGACTACTGGGATGAGCAGACAAGTCATGAAATATGTAACCTGTTGTGAGAATATGAGGACTTGTTCCCAAAGACATTTTCAAAGCTAAAGGGGATTAAAGGAGATATGGGAGAGATTAAAATTGAACTAAAACTAGGATAAAATCTTGTAAGGCATAGGCCATATATCCTTAACCACAGAGTGAAAGAAAAGGTTAAGAGGGAAATAGAAAACTTGTTGGAAGTTGGACTTATTTTTGCAGTGGAAGAAAAAGAATGGGTTATCCCAATAGTCATCCAAAGAAATAAAGGTACATAGGAAATTAGGGTCTCTTTAGACTATAGAAGCTTTAACTCTTCTTGTGTTCATGACCCATTCCCAACACCTTTTACTAATGAAATGCTAGAACAAGTTGTGGGGAAAGAGTCTTACTCATTCACAGATGGATTTTCGGGGTATCACCAAGTAAGGATTGCTGAAGAAGAAAAAAAGAAGGACACATTCATAATAGAATGGGGGTCATTTGCATAAAATGTGATGTCATTTGGCCTAAATAATTCCCCTGTAGTTGTTTCCCAGATCGTAATAGAATCTTTATGATAATTTATCCACAAGTTTATAGAAGTCTATATGGATTATTGGACGGTATACAATCTACTCAAGGAACATGTAGCGCTACTACGTCTGATGTTTGACAGATGTAGAGAATTGCAGATATCGTTGAACCTCAGAAAGTGTATCTTTTGTGCACCACATGGAAATTTTTAGGCCACATAGTATGCCAAGAAGGAGTACTTGTAGATGTAGCCAAATTTACAGTTATTTTGAACATGCCTCCACCTATGAGTGCTAAGAAGTTGCGCTCCACGTTGGGGCACACATGGTACTATCACAGGTTTATCAGAAGATATGAAAATATCACTACGCCTATGGAAAATATACTAAATAAGTAAGAAGTGTTCCAATGGACCCCAGAGTGTGATAAAGCATTCGAAATCTTAAAGGAAAAGCTCAACACAACACCTATTCTAATATTTCCAAACTAGAAAAACAAATTTGACATGCATGTAGATGCATCAAGTATTGCCTTGGGAGCCATCTTAGTGCAACCCAGAGATGGAGCCATGGATCATCCTATCTATTTTGCTAGAAAGAAGTTGTCAGAAGCTGAGCACAACTATACAAACATAGAAAGGGAGGGTTTAGCCATGATCTACGCTTTGCAGAAGTTTAGACATTATTTGTTAGGATCTCATTTTAAGTTCTTTACTGATCATTCTACATTAAAATATCTAGTTAGCAAACATGTGTTGGAAGGATGAATTCTGTCGGTGGTTGCTACTGTTTCAGGAATTGTCTTTTAAATTGATCATTAAGCCTGGAAGATGCAACGTTGAGCCTGATCACCTATCCATATTATATTCAGGAGAAAGTGGTGGAGCAGTCGATGATCAAATCCCAGATGCAGACCTTTTTTAGCTTGAGCCTATAACAGAATACTTGGAAGACATAGCAGTATTTTTAAGTACAGGGGTCTACCTAGAAACGTACTCCGCAACTCATAAATTTTATATGGTGGTTAGAGCAGCAGACTATCAATTGTTTGAAGGCAATCATATAAGTTGGGACTAGATAGTATCCTTAGGAGATGTGTCTTAGATCATGAAAGACAAAACATATTGTGGGAGTGCCACAGTGGAGTTGCAAGAGGTCATGTTGGAGGAAAGGCCACTGCGCAGAAAGTCCTCCAAGATGGACTATGGTGGGACATGCTCTTCAAGGATGAAAGGGCATATGTTAGATCATGCGATGTTTATCAAAGAGTGGGTAAGTCTCCACTATGATATGAATTCCTCTTCATCTAGTTCGAGCCTTACAAGAATCTAAGAAGTGGGCGGTTTAATTCATTGGACCGATCAACCCCACAACTAAGCATTCAAAGATAGGTATATTATTACCGTAATTTATTACCTTACACATTGGGTTGAGGCAACAATTGTCCAGGATTGTTCAACTGATACTGCTTCTAGGTTCATTTTTTAAAATATTATCACTCGATTTGGATGTCCTAGGAGTCTAACCAGTGATTAGGGAGCTCATTTCATCAGTAGTACAATAGCAAAGATTACAACATCGTTCTTGATCCAACATCAAAAAATTAGTCCCTACCACCCCCAAGCCAATGGAACACTGGAAGCCTTTAACAAGATTTTGGAGAGGGGATTAATGAAGGTCTGTTGCACAAATAGGGAAGATTGGGATAACAGAGTTCCAATAGTCTTATGGGCTTATAGGACAACCACAAAGAAACTCCGATGGCTCGACACCTGGGTCATCAAAGCGGCATCTCCTCGCTGCTCTCTCATCATCAGCTAGTCTTGCCTCAACATCCTCGTGCCGACATCTCTCTCTAACCTGCGACCCTCCCTGCGACAGTCTCCCTAGCTCCTGGCGAGCCGACACCCTCAGCAGCTCAACCTCGCACCCGAGAGGTCCCACATCTGCACATACAAACAACCAAATGATAGTATCAACATATATACCAAATACACATGTCATGCTATCTCAAAAATCAACATATAAAAATCATAAACATACCTCGGTGATCAAACACCTCCCCTGGAGGTAACACCATGTTTGGATCACCCTGGAAGTCAACACCAGTGTAAGGATACTGCATTATAGCCTGCGGCATCTGCCGCCTCAGCCGTGAAAAAATGGCCACCCTCACCACCATCGTGGCGAACCAATATCGTGGACCACGGCCTCAATCATGGCTCTCATGCACCAAGAGCTCCCAATAAAATCCTAGGGCACAACATAGGCACCCTCTCCAAAAACTAGGCCACCAAGATAGACCCAAAGTCAAAGTCCCCTATGTCAGTAGACTGACATTTGTCCAGTTGCCCCATCATCCTTGCATGCAGCGTCAACCCCCAGGCAAAGTGATCCCTAGCCAGTGCCCTCCCCATAACACTCAACTGACCACCACTGATCCGCTGAGTCGCGAGGGACCCATACACCCTCACAATCATCGCTGCTACATAGCGATGTGCTAGAGCATCCATTTCCCCAATTCTCACAATGAAGCATGACATGTAGTTCTCCCTTGAACAGTACCTCTAGCCCAAAGTCACTAACGACACGTCCGCAGGTAACACCGGCTCCACTGGTAGGGGCATTCCCCGAAAAGGGAGCCCAATCAAAAAGTTTATGTCCTCCACCATAGTGAAGGCCATCTGCGCTCCCCACACCATAAAGAAATGTAGGTCCGGACTCCATATCCAGATAAGAAACTACAATAGATACTCATGTTCCCATATCAACAGGCACTCAAAGAACTTCAGTAGCCCATAGGCTGCCAAAGTGGCATGAACCCCCAGCTCCTCAATAGCCATGGCATCCCTCAGCTGGGACCAATCCCACTCTTGCCAACCGACCGAAATCATGCCAAATGATCACCTACAACCACATAATCCAGTCCTAGGTCAACCATATTGACCATAAAAAAAATTAAAAAAGATGATTTTTTTACCCGTAAACTTTTCCCTCAAGGCACGGTTGTTTAACCCACAGGCACGAACATATGCGCGCCTATTCACCCTACAGGCGCGCACGTATGCGCACCTATTCACCCCACAGGTGCGCACTCAGGCGCGCCTGTCTATCCCATAGGCGTGCATGCATGCACGCTTGCTCACCCTATAGGGACACCTCCATGCGCCCCTATCACAGACATAGGTGTGCATCAAAGTGCTCCTGTCCACTACACAGTCACGCACCCATGCGCAATTTTATAGCAAACAAGCACACATATCATGCATGCCTTTGTCCCCCCTACAAGCACCCCGATGCGTGGCTATTCGGATAACAGGCGCACACTCGTGCATGCATATTTTCGGATCGCCCGCGCACTTGGGGGCCCACATCCATAAAACCCCCTATACGACCCTCCGTATAGACCCTGCCCAGAAATGGAAAACCTACTTCTATGCAGGACGATAAGATTACTAACCTAAATCTCATTGGTCTTCAATCCACTGCCTCATTCTCCTAGAATCTCCAAATCTCCTCTGAATACCTCTCGTCCAGTCACTTTGGTAGCAAG
>JASDQU010108714.1:45975-58812 GCA_032191745.1 Picea mariana | reverse complement strand
GAGGATTAACCCCAAAATCCCCCCAATTCTCCCACTAATTTCCCTACGAAAATTTCACAGCCAACTACCACTGGTACTCCTCAGTACTTCGATATTTGGTTTATGTCGAGCGAACCATCACAATCTCATTGCATCGTTCCCCCTACTTCTTCATCACCAGGGGATAGCCACATGGTGACAGTCACTAATATCACTCCTTACGACCCCTTGTATTCCTGCCAATTCCACTATGACGAGGACATACTCAAAGAGTTAAACACCCCCGACTACCCATGGGATATGCTACACCACCGAGCGCTCTTCTTTCCACAGGAAGCCTCCACGCCTCCTAACCAACACCCCATATACATGGTTGAAACCAAGGATTTTATCCCATCAGGGCATATCGACTGGTTCAACAATCCCATTCCTACCCCTGATGCTTTTGAAGAAGGCAACATGGCCAACATTTCCTTGACCATCAAAATCGATATTTCCATAAAAAATGGAGTCGTCGAGGAAATCACCATTGGTGCCGCTTGCACTCCTCAAGAAATCATTGCCAATAAAACCCTCTTCCAAGAATATCAGGATATTTTTGCCTGGTCATACACATAAATGCCTAGCCTTGATCCCTCTATCATCGAACATCGCATCGACACCTGGCCTGAAATTACACTAGTTCGTCAAAAGTAGCAACTACTACACCCATCCAAAGTAGCGACCATCAAAGCCGATATTGAAAAATTATGCATGGCTGGGTTCATCTACCCCATCGCCTATACATCATGGGTTTCCAACCCTGTACCCGTTAACAAAAAACAGGGTACTATCCGCGTCTACACAGACTTTTGCGACCTCAATCACTCATGTCCCAAAGACAACTTTCCAATGCCTTTCATCGATCAAATCATCGATGACTACTCAGGCCAGGAGGCTCTATCCTTCATTGATGGTTTCTCTGGTTATAATCAAATCCAAATTCACCCAGTCGATCAATACAAAACCACATTCACTACCCCTTGGGGTACTTTTGTATATCATGTCATGCCTTTTGTCTTAAAGAATGCTAGCGCAACTTTCCAATGGGCTATGACATACATTTTTCATGATCTGGCTCATATCATCCTTGCATACTTGGATGACCTCACAGCTGAATCCAAGCAATGCACCCAACATCTTGATGATTTATGGATCATCTTTTAAGGGTGTCGTTAGTACAACATCCGCTTGAACCCCCTCAAGTGTGTGTTCTGCGTCACTGCAGGGTGCCTCCTCAGATTCATCGTTTCCCAAATCAGTATTATTGTGGAACCCCTCAAAGTCCAAGCCATCATATAAATTCCACCCCCCCTGAATTTACATCAACTCCAGAGCCTACAAGGAAAAGATAACTTTCTAGGTGATTTGTCCTAGATTATGCCACTCAAGAACATGGTTTCCTACACATACTATGCCATGACATCCCATTTCACTGGGATGAACATGCCCAAAAATAATTTGACGATCTTAAAATGGCGCCGTCTAACGCCCCTTTAATTAGTTCACCCAACTATAATCGTGACTATATCCTCTACATATCAGCATCAGTTGTATCAGTAGCAGGAGTTCTCGTTCAAATGGATGATGATGATCATGAGCATGTCATTTACTACATTAGTAAAAACCTCTCAGGGCCACCCCTGAAATATAAACACGAAGAGAAACTAGCCCTTGAAGTCATCCTTGTAGTCCAAAAACTGTGTCATTACATTCTGCTTCGCACGACTAAGATCATAGCAGATTCCAACCCTATGCAATACTTGCTCAGCCATCGACAAATTAATGGAAAATTTGTTCGATGGATCGCTATCCTTCAGGAGTATGATCTTGAATTTTCAACACCCAAGAGCAAGAAATCTCTCATCCTTGACAAACTTGTCATGGCCTTCCTCTCCGATACTACCAGTGCCCCCGTCAATACTGACTTCCCCGACGGACATCTCTTTTACATCACTTCGGATGATCCTTGGTACGACGACCTCCTCATCTACGTCCGAACCCAAAATTTTGGTAACCACCTCTCCTGAGATGATCGTCATCGTATTCGCCACCAGGCCCCCACTATCTCTTCATCGGAGATATCTTATATTGGCGAGGGGTCGACACCATACTTCGTCGATGCTTGACTATTGACGAGGCTGATAGAGTCTTGAACGACTGCAATAGCGGTGCATGTGGGGGAAATATTTTGGGAATGTCCACTGCTTAGAAAATCATCCAAGTAGGTTATTTTTGGCCTATATTGTTTCACTATTGCATTCATGTCATGAAGCAATGTGAGAAATGTCAGCTTTATGCCAACAAAGCATGAGCACCACCTGCTCTTCTTCACCTAGTCATTATTTCCGACCCCTTTTGTAAATGGGGCATCGACTTCATGACTTGTAATCGCTCATCTAGAAATGGCCACAAATACATTATTGTCACAGTCTATTACTTCACAAAATGGGCTGAATCTATGCCCACCTTCAACAAAACCACTGATACTGCAACACATTTTTTCTTTAACCACGTCATATCCCTCTTTGGAGTACCACTCCAACTAGTTTTTTATCACGGGAAACACTTCGAGAATGAGATTTTCGTCGAACTCTCATCTCAGTTAGGATTCTCCCATGATTTTGCCTCACCATATTGCCCTTAGTCTAACGGATAGGTCGAAGCAGTTAACAAGGTCCTCAAGACCATGTTACAATGCACGGTTAATAAACATAAGACCAATTGGCATCATATGCTATTTTCCGTGCTATGGGCTTACCGTACGACTGTGAAAATATCCTCTAGTTTCACACCATTTCATCTAGTCCATGGGGTTGAGGCCACTCTTCCTATCGAGTGTGAAATTCCCACCTTACGCACCGGAATTGAGCTATTACCTGACACTACTCCAATGGAGCAGTGCTTGCTGAACTTAAAATCCATGGATGAAGATCGTCGATCTTCATTACAGAACAATGAGGCAGCCAAAAAATGATCAAAAACCACCTTTGATCACCATGTAAACCTTCGCTCATTTCATGAAGGCGACCTAGTCCTTGCTTACGATATCGTTCATGATACCCTTATTCATGGGAAATTCGAGTCACTATGGCATGGCCCCTACATTATCCAACATTGCCTCACCAAAGGCGCATACATCCTGGCCTCTCTTGAAGGCCTCTCTCTCAAAGAATCTATCAACGAGTTATAGTTAAAGAAATTTTATGCCTAAGTGTAGCAATTCTACTTTAGGTTATTTATTTTATAGTGTTTTTAATATTTTTTCCATCCCTCACGTCTGAACTATCATTTGCGCTATTGACAGATGCTTCCTCCACCGTCCTACCACATCGGTTATGACGATGACGCCAGCCGTTGGACACAAAATCTCGCTTCGACAGCTTGGGCCCTCTATACCCCCTCACATGAAATGCTCCACTCTAGCGGCATATGTTTGGGTTCAACAACCAACAACCAAGCCGAATACACTACCGTTATTGGCCTCCTCGTCGATTCCCAACATCATCGTATTCATCACCTTAGCATCTTTCTCGACTCTCAACTAGTCGTCCTCCAGCTCAACAATGTGTACCGCATCTGTGATCCTTGCCTCTTTCACAAATACCTGCAAGTTAGACTTTTATCTCGACATTTTGATTTCATTACATTTACACATATTCCAAGACAATTGAATCAAATTACAAATAACTTAGCTAAGAGTGTGTTAGATTGGCATATATCACATCAAGCTACCTCTACACATACATAAAAATATCAAAAACCTGTCACAGCATATATAAATTAGACATGATCAACATATTAACAAAACACATGTAAACATCACATAGATCCCAAAATGTATACTCATATATATATAAATCAGTCCATAGTGCCATCAAAATGTTTACATACAAATATACAAACGTCTGTAGGCCAGTGAAGCACCTTGGTACAAAACTGGTGCCACTACACCAAAATGGTCTCACCAACCTATATACAACATACAAAAATACATAGAGCGACACTCAAGGTGCCTCTAGAGCACCACCTCCTGCCCCTCCCTCAGGTGGTGGTCCCCCACCCACTACTGGTCTCTCTGGACTAGGAGGTAATCGTCTGGTCATAGCAGCACCTGCTACTACTTCTCGCCGCACAACGGCTCGCCACAACAGTGGAACTCCCACACACTACTCCAAGATTCCCTCATCCTAGATGCATGACCACATGCCCTCAGGCACACCCTGTAGTACCGCCTACAAGCTGTGACGAATATCCTCAAAATCTCCCTCGGTGTACGCTAGAGGAGCATGCGATGGCTCGACATATGGGTCATTAAAGCGACATCTCCTCGCTGCTCTCTCATCATCAGCTAGTCTCGCCTCAACATCCTCGTGCCGACATCTCTATCTGACCCACGACTCTCCCTGCGACAGTCTCCCTGGCTCCTGGCAAGCCGACACCCTCAGCAGCTCAACCTCGCGCCCGAGAGGTCCCACATCTGCACATACAAACAACCAAATGATAGTATCAACATATATACCAAATACACATGTCATGTTATCTCAAAAATCAACATATAAAAATTATAAACATACCTCGATGATCAAACACCTCCCCTGGAGGTAACACCATGTTTGGATCACCCTAGAAGTCAACACCAGTGTAAGGATACTGTAGTATAACCTAGGGCATCTACTGCCTTAGCCGTGAAAAAATGGCCACCCTAACCACCACCGTGGTGAACCAACATCTTCGACCACCGCCTCAATCATGGATCTCATGCACCAAGAACTCCCAATAAAATCCTAGGGCACAACATAGGCACCCTCTCCAAAAACTAGGCCACCAAGATAGACCCAAAGTCAAAGTCCCCTATGTCAGTAGACTGAAATTTGTCTAGCTACC
Source organism: Picea mariana (assembly GCA_032191745.1). Lineage (NCBI taxonomy): Eukaryota > Viridiplantae > Streptophyta > Pinopsida > Pinales > Pinaceae > Picea > Picea mariana. The sequence goes on along the minus strand of JASDQU010108714.1, from coordinate 53,907 downwards.
CCACCATCCTTGCATGCAACGTCAACCCCTAGGCAAAGTGCTCCCTAGCCAGTGCCCTCCCCATAACACTCAGCTGACCACCACTGATCCGCTGAGTCGCGAGGGACCCATACACCCTCACAATCATCGTTGCTACATAGCGATGCGCTAGAGCATCCATCAACCCGCTGCTCACGATGAAGCCCGACATGTAGTTCTCCCTTGAACAGTACCTCCATCCCAAAGTCACTAACGACACGTCCGCAGGTAACACCGGCTCCACCGGTAGGGGCGTTCCTCGAGAAGGGAGCCCAATCAAAAAGTATATATCCTCCACCGTAGTGAAGGCGATTTGCGCTCCCCACACCATAAAGAAATGCAGGTCCGAACTCCACATCCAGATAAGAAACTGCAGGAGATACTCCTGCACCTGTATCAACGGGCACTCGAAGAACTTCAGTATCCCACAGGCTGCCAAAGTGGCATGAACCCCCAGCTCCTCAATAGCCATGGCATCCCTCAGCTGGGACCAATCCCACTCTCGCCAACCGACCGACATCGTGCCAAATGATCTCCTACAACCACATAATCCAATCCTAGGTCAACCATCTTGACCATAAAAAACATTAAAAAAGATGAGTTTTTCACCCGTAAACTTTTCCCCCAAGGCACAGTTGTTTAAACCACAGGCATGCACATATGCATGCCTATTCATCCTACAGGCGCGCACGTATGCGTGACTATTCACCCCACAGGTGCGCACTCAGGCGCGCCTTTCTATCCCATAGGCATGCATGCATGCGCGCTTGCTCACCCTATAGGGGCACCTCCATGCACCCCTATCACGAAAATAGGCGTGCATCAAAGTGCGCCTGTCCACTACACAGTCGTGCACCCATGCACAATTGTATAGAAAACAAGCGCACATATCATGCGTGCCTTTGTCCCCCCTACAGGCACCCCCATGCGTGGCTATTCGGATAACAGGCGCACACTCATGCGTGCATATTTTTGGATCACCCGCGCACTTGGGGGCCCACATCCATAAAACCCCCTGTACGACCCTCCGTATAGACCCTGCCCAGAAATGGAAAACCTACTTCTATGCAGGACGATAAGACTACTAACCTAAAGCTTGTTGGTCTTGAATCGACTGCCTCATTCTCCTAGAATCTCCAAATCTCCTCTGAATACCTCTCGTCCAGTCACTTTGGTAGCAAGTACAAATGAGGTGGCAATGTGGGACCTACAACGATATATAGGACTTTCCGCCAAACTTCCAATCACCATTCCGAGAGCTCCGGGTGTCCATTCTTCAATCCGTCTTCAGCCACATGATCAACATCCCGTCATCTACATCAAGATAGTCCCTGGGCCACTTTTAATCCTTAGCCCACATGGCACCATTTTTTCATACCCCGTCCAGGTACGCATGCTCATGTTCAAAATTATCAAATAAATGCTTGTATGTTCGATTCTCTTAAGATATTATTCACATCAGGTATTTGGTTTTCATGTGTGCAGGTACTTGGTCTTCATACATCAACACAACCCATTCATGTATATACTTAGGACTAGCATGTAATAATTCCCTCTAAATATCAATTGCATCTCCCGTCACACTCTTTGACATTTGCCTCTAGGATCCCCATCTCCGACTCTGCAGTACCAACCCCTACATTGCATCTTAGGTACTGTCACCCGGTAGCACTCTCCCACACATGAGTTGTCCCATTCATAGCACCCTTTTTCACTTTGACACTCATGTTGTTTTTCAACCCTTTAGGGATGGGAGTCCCGATAGTCTTACATCATGTCATGAATCAACCACATACTCCTTCTCCTCATTTTGCTAGCTTTCCCACTAGACTCCCAGATTATGTCTTCAAGGTTCTATCTTGACTGCACCTCCACAGTATCATGAACCCTCCATTTCATCCACAATCAGTTTTCCCCTCTGTAAATTTCCCTTCATTTCACCTACCTCATACAGAAACTCACCCATGGAGCCCCCACCCTCCTCCAGTTCTCCCAGCAAATTGCGCCCTGACCAGCCCAACCATATTACTTTGGGGCACCCATTTTTGTATTTGTACACTCATCCCAAACTATTCTTTATTTATTTGGTACATTGTAAAAATCCTTTGTTTCCAGCATTTACATATCCTTTTTTCGCCACCTTTGATGACCTTCTTCCTTTTTTTGGAAAATGCAACCCATGTCACCCTTGGTTGGGGCACTCCTTCTCATCTACCCCTATTGACATTGTCCATATACTCCGAGTATCCCACAGGCCACTTACCTCTACCATCTGAGTTTGTTCACTTTGTCCCACCTCTGGCACAACTTATCCCCTATCTTGTTGTCCCCCTGACACTCGACCTACTTGAACAGTTGCCGCCAATTATACCTCACATATACCCCCAACCAAGGGCAGTCTTGAGTCTTCCTACATCTTGACTTCGTCCATGTAACTCCTCCAGTTCCTAACCTCACTTAGTAGATTTCACGAAGCCCTTTGCTTCTTGGAGTCGCGTCCCCCTTTTTGTCAACATCAACACAGTTTCTAGAAGAGCGATAGTATCTTGACTCTCATTACCTTTCCAATGAGAGGTCTCAGAGGACATAGGGAGAACCACAATTTATCCCTGCTATCGTTGACCCCCGTAAAATTCGACTTCAACACTTTCTCATGTTACGGTGGGTCTTACTTTGCAACTATTGCAGTTATTTCTTATATTCGCCGAAGACCTCTGAACTTGGTCGGGCTATCAATGCCTACAGAATCCGTGATATTTCTTATAGATGTCACTGCCTACTGTTCAGAGTATGTTCCTCCACAAAATTGTCTTCTTCCTTTATCACGACCGCCCCCGAGGGCGCTGCAGTTGTCTGTATCAACACACCATTCCTTTTTGAGTTACATGACACGAGCATGGGGTATGCCCACCTCGTTTGTACATAGTTTATTTTTACACACCTTATGGAAGGTTGGGTTCTACAGGTTCCCTTCTCCCTCCAACAGGTAACTCTTGACAATCCCACTATTGCTCTCTCTTACAACATCACTCTTAGTAGAAGAAACATTGATGGATTTCGGCTATACATATGCTCCTAACCTCATCCATCAGGGGGCATCTGTTATCACTGAAATTTCGTTCGCAAATGGTTACAAGAATTCAACATCATCAAACACTTATGAGGTCACCCATGGACCAAAATTACCACAAAATCATTTCCAAAGGGTCAAAAACTATACAACCAATGACAAAATTAAAGTGCGCTATGACTACATAAGGCGCGCTCGCACATGCGCAAAACAGAAATGCAGGAAAATCGCACATGCACCTGATGCATGACTGTGGTCGCTAAAATCCACACACATCTAAGAACGGTGCATTTATGAGAGTGGTCCACCTCCCACCTACTTCTAGTTCATCTTTCAAGTTGATTTGACACTCAAATTTGGACTAGATCCAACTGGGTGGTTGGTCAAAGACCTAAAAATGCCCTAATTAGCCTCTTTCCACACTACAAGTTGGTTGCACAATACCTCAAAAAGGTGCTATAAAAAGGCCATGGGTGCACTTCATTTTTTAAGGAATTCAATAGTAAAGTTATGTTGCTACTATTATCTTGAGGAATCCTCTATTCTCATAAAGAGTATACTAGCACCATTACATTGGGCAATCCATCTCACCCCTTGAGTGGATTAGCAAATAATTCTTTCACCATTTTCATTCAAAGTTGTAAGAAGAGCTTATTTGTGGGGGTCCAAGAGCCCTCCCTTGGAGGAATAAGGGACTCATAGTCCTCTTTCTTATTGGTGTTTTCTTTCACTGATATAAACCTTACAGAAGGTGACATGGGTCTTATTTTTTCTTTTGTCTTTATGTCCCTATGCTCATTAGTTTAGTTGTTATTTTATTTCTTAGTTTAATTCTTAGTTGTTCTTTTACATTTCTTTCTCTAACCCTTTTCCTTATAGCTATCCTTCTTAGCAAACCCAACTAAGCTTTCAAGCACCTCTGTTTTGCTCATCTAAGTCGCAAAAGAGGCGCAACATCAATCATGAGCTAACTTTGTTGTTTTTCAAGCTTGCTTTGAGATCCAAAAGCAACATCCGGCGAGACTGCATTTATGCTTTTCGATCTCGTCTGGATTAACTAAGAAAAGTAACCTCTATGGGTCTTATTTTACGCCCTTTTCAGACCCTCTAAACATGAAAAGATTGTCGAGTGATATTGTTTCCTTTCACACTCATTAAAATGAAATTTGAAGTCATGTCTATCCGGCAGTAGTTTACCCCTTTTTTGGTCTGGATGGTCAACTGTACGAACAAAGGTATACTCTATGGAACTTCAGTTCTCTAGAAGAGTACCCTAAGGTATAATTTTATCCCTTTTTCGGGCTTGAGGGACTAAACTTACGAAAAAGGAACCCCTTCAAAGTCCATAGTTAAGCTCTTTTCAGACTCCCTAAAATTGAATAGATCGTCGAGTGACCTGATTCTTTCACACTCATTAAACTGGTCCAGAAGAACATTCCTGACGGAGTCCATAGTTAAGATTTTTTCAGACTCCTTAAAAAGGAAAAAATGGTCAAGTGATCTTGTCTTTCTCACACTCGTTAAAATGGTTTTGAATAGACGTCTTGTCGGTGTTAGTTTACCCCTTTTTTGAACCGACTAGACTATCTTCGAAAAAGGTACCCCAGTGGAGTCTCCTTTTACTTTTTTTCAGACTTGATAAATATGAAAAACCACCGAGATTACCTTCTCTGGGCTCGTTAAATTTACATCGAAGGATGCTACCATTGTGTGTTTTGTTAACCGCATTTGCATACCTTATACGCCAGCCTTGTATCACTTTGCTTCTGCGTCTTAACACCCTTGGCCCCCATAGGATTTTTCCCGAGTATCCTTATTCTAAACATCAGTCTTGTCCTTGTGCCTTGAACTTGTATGTTTTTAACACTCATTCCTCCATTGTAACATAACATTCCTTCATTCTTTTTTCCAAAATCATTGAAAAAGACAAAAAAATCAATTATACCCCAAAAAGAGGAAGGGAAAAGTATTTTCTTTATTGGCAGCATAATGAGCCGCCCTTGGATAAAGCACATCTGTCTGCTTGTATGTAAAACTATGGGATGTAATACGACCTTAGGAATTTGTTCTCGCTACATATAGGTGTTTCCTCCTCCGTTTGGTTATTCTTCCAAACATATGGAGAGTTTGCATTGCCTCCTGCTTCGTAAACTTATGATTAATGCCATGCTGCCTAAGTCTCATCATTTGTCATGCTGTTGTCCAAGGGAAGTTTCTACCAATCTTGAGTCAGCCCCTCTGCAATTTGTCTCTTGCCCTCATACCTGACCATCCTGAACTTCCAATCAAGTCTTTGTTCGAAATGAATGAAGCCTTCAGTCTGATCATCAAGATTCTCTAGTCCATGACCGACGAGCCGTCAAAGGCCTCTGGGTAGTGAAATCGTACACTCATATTACACTCCTACTCGAGTTTTGAAAATTTTGAAGTTGTTGCTCGAGCTTTGAATCCCTCATCTCTAGCCATCAGGCCTTATCAGCTTCTACGAAGATGGATACTCTACATGTATATATTTTTTATTTCGAGATGTAGCTCCACTGTGTACTTTTCCCGGCTACACTTTATATAGTTATATGACATGGATCTATAGTGTATTTGATTGGTAGCCATGCGTTTATTCTATCACAAGCATGGGTATGCCTACCTCGGAGAGACATTTGTTATTTTGCAGACGACACCTCCCAATTCCTGGTTCTTGGGCTCATTTGTTCAGCACATCAGTAAAGATTGGTAATGTATTTCGGCCATCAGATGCTCTTCTGACCTCACACATTAGGGGGCATCTATTATAACTGTAATTTTCACCATACATGCTTACCTGGCATCAGGCCATCTCAGATTCCTTCTTTTCCAAAACACTACTGAACAACTCTTCTAAAAACTCCATTTTTAAAAGTCCACACTAGCTGACCCACTACAGCCCATGTGGATCTACAATGTCCATGCTAGTTGGCCCACTACAGCCTGCGTGGACCTTCAAAAGCATGAAAAAAGGAAAGTTGTCGATGGAACACACAACTTTGGGTGAGTTAACTGAATCCTCTGACCATGCATGGTCGAGGGTTCTCCCAAATACCTAGCTTCTTCTAGCCTATAAAAGAAGGGTTAGGGGTCCTATTTGGAAGAGGAGAATAAGAGTAAAGAAACTCTACCCAATTGCACATTTCCATTGTCCCAACCCTTTAGCCATCCTTGTGCAAAGAGAGATACAAAGCAAAGAATTTGGAGGACATTTGAAGAGGAGCCCAGGATCAGGTTCACGGAGCAGTGGCCGGTCTCGACATTGTAAGTTGATTCATTAAATTTAATAATAAAGAAATTCTTTTCCCGTCCCACTATATGAGTTCTTCATAGTTTAGTGAATATATGTTTGAATCTCTAACCCATTAATCTGTAGAACAAATGCATGTAGAGTTTGTTTCTTGTTTTGTACACAGGTCAGACTTGGGAGGATAGCTGCTAGCAAGTGATCAAGTGTGAAGAAGGATCGACATCGAACATTCGGAACAAGGTATGTTTGTTTAACCATGTATTTGCTTGAAATAAATGGGGATTAAGTCTTGGATGACGATAGAAAGTAGGATTCTTTCGGTCTTATCTGCATGCATAATATAACCCTAAATCCTAGTCCGTAGGGGGATTTCCCACCACAACACCCCTGTAACCCCCCTGTGCACCCAATGCATATGCTCAGACACTACCACTCATGCAAATAATATAACACATACCCAACATTCTTCCACTTATTGTTTTCTTTGCATACAGGGGGTTATAGGGTTACATAATCAAAAATCCAGGGCAACAATGCCCATGGATCCTCTACACCAAGATAACTTCTTAGTGCTCATAGATTTTGTTAATGAGTTCGAAACATTATTCAGAGTGTCCACCTTCATCAGTGATACTTTCTTTTCTTCAATCATGTTTCTCACAAAGTGATATTGAACATCAACGTGCTTTGTCTTTGAATGATAAGAAGGGTTCTTCACCAGAAAAATTGCACTCTGTTTGTCATACTCTATCCTTACAACTTTTTGTACCAACCCAATACCTAAACACAATATTTGTAACCATATTGATTCCTTACTTGCATGAGTGGCTTTCATGTATTCATATTCTGTAGTTGAAAGTGCCACTACAGCCTGTCTTTTTCTCATCCAACTTATTTCTCCTCCAAACAGTTTAAACACATACCCTCTTGTATATCTCCTACAATCCAAATATCCAGCCTAGTCTGCATCCACAAAGCCATGTTTATCGACCACTCTTTCCAATTCCAGTCTTCCTTCGTAGCACAATCCATAGCTAGCAGTGCCACACAAATACCAGAAAACCCTTTTTACTGTTGTCCAATGCTCCTTCCCTAGTTTTGACATATACCTGCTCAAAAGTCCCACTGCATGTGCAATGTCTGGTCTAGTACATACCATTGCATACATCAAACTACCAACTTCACTTGCATATGGAACATGAGACATGTCCTCCTCTTATTCATGTGTCTTGGGATACTGATCCGCAGATAACTTTACACCAACAAGAATAGGAACCTTGACCGGTTTACATTCCTGCATATTAAATCTCTGCAATATTATCTCGACATATTTTCTATGATTTAACCAGAGTTTCCTCTTTTTTTGATCTCTTTTAATTTCCATGCCCAAAATGAAATTTGAAGCACCAACATCCTTCATGTCAAATTTATAAGACAACTAAGTTTTTACATCCTGGATAATCTCCTTGTTGTTTCCTATCGGCAACATGTCATCCACATACAAGACCAAATAAATTGAATGATCACTAATTAATTTAGAATACACACAGTGATCCTCTTTGCTTCTTGTGAA